>JAHWFP010044236.1:40442-68267 GCA_023313725.1 Lithobius niger | reverse complement strand
CAATTTAATTTTATTCAAGGAGCTGTGGCCCAAAACCATGTGCCCGTACCTACTACAAATATCGTGCACTACAAATTAGTATAGGTTATTGCTCACTTTGCGAATTGAATTGAATTCAATTTTCCAGGGCCTTGGCCTTACTCCATATGCCCTACTACAAAAGGTAAAGCATCGCTATCCACAATGTTGACTAGACAAAACAGAGAACTAGAAGCATGCTGGACCAAGTGGAACAAGGAGCAACGTGGGGAGATCAGGCTTAAACTCTAAGTCCAGTCTTCTTGACAAAGTCTGCTACTGCCCGCAGTCTAGCACTCATACTCATAGTCAATTAGAGGGATAGCAGCCCTTCAGCATCCTTTGCCGCCCTTATGAAACAAGATATCCCCCGCCGTAGGTGATGAAGATCCCTGCACTCAAGGAGAATGTGCTCTGGGGTTTCAGGTAAACCACACTGCTGACATGCTGCCGACGCAGCTCAACCCATTCTATGCCGATGACTACCCAAGAGAAAATGGCCCGTGCGGAGGCGGGAAAGCGTTCGTCCAACCCACAATGGGAGGCAGTCCAAAGGAGATGACCAGAGACAACTTGGCTGCAGCTTGTGCAGAGTGCGCCCAGAGGTGGCTGCTGCCCATTCCTTATTCCATTCTCCCCTGACCCAGGCACGGAGTGCTGGCCGCTTTGACACTGGGAGGGCTATTGGGGAGATGCTTTGCTCTTCAACCTGAGCAGCTGCTCTGGCCAATCCATCTGCTTGAACTTTGCCAGCTACACCCGCATGGCCTTTCACCCAGGACAAGCCAACCAGCCCTTGCCGGGACGCAACTTCCAGCTTTAGACTCATCTTATACAGAAGTGGGTCGCAGAAGTCCAGAGATGCAACAGCCCTCTTTCGCATGCTCAGCACCGCAAGCGAATCTGTGTAAACAGTGAACGAGGGCAGGTCAAGGTCAAGCGCGACATCCAGTGCCACAGAGACGGCACAAATTTCGCACAGTGTACTGGATGCTACCTCCTGGAGTCTCCGTGCATAAAAAACTTTCAAGGTTGGGATAACCACTCCAACATCTCCCGTGAGCGTGTCCTCTACAGAATGAAGCATCACAAAAGACTCCACAGTCAGTCCCCCACTGAGAAAAAACTCTGAGCAGACCTGGGCTCCATGCCCAGAGGCAAAGGGCCTCAGTTCATGCCACCCTCAGTGGCGCAATGACGGAGACTCTCTGGAGCCACACTGCTGCACACCCCAGGGGGCCCAATGCACTCAGCAGAGCAAGACGTAGGGCACAGTATTCCTTCAGGATATCTCCCACATGATCTCCTGTGCCTCTGCTTACATTACGCATCCCACGCGAGGAAAGGAGTTCAGCCGCCCAGAAATGCAGGGGGGGGGGGCTCACAGGACTCGACACAGAGAGCCTAGAAAGATGTCTTCACTAGGCACCCCGTGATTATGCGCAGACACTCATTCACCACAGTTGTCACTATCAATGCCCAGTGCACTCCCATCACGGCATTTAGCAAGAGCAGATGAAAATTCTGACACGTCCCTCTGGGTGTCCACAGGATCCAATCACCGGACTCCTAACTGGCGCTGGTGGCGGCAAGGGAGGGCGTAAACACTGGCGAACCGGTCACAAAAGGCATCAGCCATATCTTCTCCTTTCAGGACTACCCCTGGCTGTCCCTGGGGGTCATAAACCCACGGCTGCATGACGCGCACTGAACCCTGGGTCACAATTTGCCATGCCCTGAGTACAGCAGAGAAATGGTAGGTGATAGTCCAGTGCAGCACGTACGAATGCCCTGTACACACTTAGTAGTTGACACCGCTGCACCCTTTCCATTTTGGAGAGCCGTATGAGTATCGCAGAGCGAGGTACTATTTTCTCTCTCAGATAGGCTGTATGGCGGTCCCAGTCCAGTCGCTCATCTAACACCACTCCAAGGTACCGAACAGTAGCTACCTGTTCCACCACTGTGCTGCCCATATGCACTGTCAGCAGATTGGCACGCCTTACATGTGACCGGCTAAACAAGACAAGTTCCGTTTTGGCCGTAGCTGAAAGGAGACCGCGATTGGAGAGCGGAGCTGAAACACGCTCAACAGCGTGCTCTGCACACCAACAGCACTCTTCCGGGTCCATGCCCGCAAACCACAGTGCAACATCGTCTGAATAGCAGACGATGTTATTAGAGGCCCCAACCTCTAGCAAAACATCATTAATTGCGACGGCAAATAGAAGAGGACTAAGGCAGCTCCCCTGAGGGAGCCCCCTGCTAGAGCTTGCAGTCTCAGACCAGAAGCCTCCTGCTTTCGTGGTATACAAGTGCACCCCAAGAAGAGCATATATCGCTTTAACTAGCCCTGCACCCACACCCATATTAATCAGACTGCACCGTACCCACTCAACTCCAACCGTATCATATGCAGCATTTATGTCTAAGAACACAGCCACTACAGTGAGCCCCTGAACACCAAGACTCATAGATCCCGGATAACAGGAACATCACTGCGTCTTGAGTATTTCCTCCCGTCTGATACCCAAATTGAACGGGTGCCAGACAGCCATGATATTCTAGATGGTGTTCAAGTCGCCAGACTAGCATACTCTCATATACTTTCCGCAAGTTTGATAACAGTGAGATGGGCCTGTAGTTGGTGACCTGGGATCTCACAGACCCTGGCTCGTGGTACTGGAATAATAACGGTAAACAACCACGCATCCGGTACGGGGCCTCCACCGAAGATGGTCTGCAGGAGGGAAACGCACTCCTTGACCGCCGAAGGGCTGAGACTGCGCAACTCCTCATGTGAAACACTATCAATGCCCAGTGAACTCCTATCACGACATTTGGCAAGAGCAGATGAAAATTCTGACACGTCCCACGGGATGGCCACAGGAGATCTAATCACCGGACTACTAAATGGCGCTGGTGGCGGTAAGGGAGGGTGTAAACACTGGCGAACCGGTCACAAAAGGCATCAGCCATATTTTCTCCTTTCAGGACTACCCCTGGCTGTCCCTGGCGGTCACAAACCCACGGCTGCATGATGCGCACTGAACCCTGGGTCGCAATTTGCCATGCCCTGGTGAGTGACGCCGCCGTACACACTTTGCCACAAATCCTATCAGGGTGTGCGTCACACTCTCTGCGGATGATGTATGCCGACTCCCTGGACGTTCCCTGGTCCTCAAACTAGGTCCCATCACATGGGTACCTTTTCCATCGCCTGTACGCCTGCTGGCGGTCACAGACCGCACTCGAACACTGCTTGGTCCACCAGCTAGGCTGAACCTTATCACCAGTCTTACAGCCCTGTGCACCGCTATTTCTCCTTGCTATACAATTCGCTGCTAACCATCCCCCTAAGATACCATTAGAGACCTGAGGTCGAGACCTTTTCCGTGCACTCCGGATGTCCTGCCCTGCCAGAGGCCACTGGAAAGTGGTCATGCCCCTCTGATCGTCTGAGACACAAAATCCAAAGTGCTTATCCACTCCCCTCGAGCAGAGATAAAAGTCCAGAATGGACTCTTGAACAGCATTGCCCTGCCACCTCGAGAACGTCAGTGTGCCATCCTGGATAACCTGCAGGTCGCACCGATCAATGGCCATACTCACGCGGCCCCCACACGCATCCACCCGTACTGACCCCCAATCATAGTGATGGGTGTTGAAATTACCACACACTATGAATGGGTGGGCGAACTGACCAAACCTCCCATTTGGCAACAGATCTTGGACTCTTGGCATGAACCACAGTGCCAAGAGCTAACAATGTCGAGGAAAGTGGGTGGAAAAAGCAAACTACGCCGTTCTCCGTCGCCTAATGTAAAGCATGTTGCCTTGAACTGTCCAATAAGTTCTCAGTTTAGAGGCATTGTTGCAGGATTGGAACTCAGTAGAGTGATCAGTGCATATTTCTCCAGTGACCATGAGACTACCACATAAGATTTGTTTTTGGAATGTGAGAGGGGTTAAAGGCAAGGTAGAAGCTATAGTAGATTTGTCGTCGTCTTGTGATATTCTCGGCTTGGCAGAGACGAAGCTGGGGGCTGGGGATAATTGGCTACTACAAAACTGGTCGGTTTATCGTGAAGATGATGAGAACAGTGGTGGTGGTGGGGTGTTGGAGGCAGTAAAGGACAGTGTTCCCCAATTTTGGTTGCCATGCATTGAGTGTGTGGGAGTGACTGCTGTTGTGTTGAGAGTGGGTGTCAGTGGAGGGTGGATGTCATTGGTTGTTTGCTATTCGTCCACTGTGTTTCAAAGGGACAACTGGAATCAGTGGTTGAAGAATGTGCCTGCACCTGTTTTGTTATGTTGGGGATATGAATGCTCATCATGCTTTCTGGAACATGAATGCCAGGCAGAATCTAAAGGGTAGCATAATTGTGGACTCACTGTTGTTGTGTAACCTATATATACTGAACGAAGGCATCCCTACATTTTCGAGGTGGCATGGGGGTGCATATCAAGAGTCGGTTCTGGACCTGGTCTTGTGTTCCAATCAACTTCTGGCTGCTGCCTTGTTGGTCGGGTTTAACAAGGTGTTGAAGATGGGCCTGGTGCCCACAAGTTGGAACGTGACGATTTTAGTTCCGACAGCAAAGAGTGGAAAAGACAAGCATTGTATAGTGTCATATCGCCCAATCGCTCTTCTATCGTGCCTGTGAAAGGTGTTTGAGAGGATGCTGACCAAATGGTTGGTTTGGCATATGGAGTCTCGTTCAGCATTCCATTGCAAGCAATTTGGCTTCTGCCGTTTTAGGAGCGCACAAGAAGCAGTTATGCTATTAGAATCAGGGGTACGAGAAGCCTGGAGAGTCAATAGTGTTATGGTGGCTGTCTGCTTGGATATTAGAGCGGCATACGATAGGGTTGCATTATATTTTGTGTGGTTGGAGTTGGTCAGGGGAGGAGAAAAATGGTGACTATGTTACAAGCTCTGTTGTGCAGTCGTTCTTTCATTACTAGATTAGGGCCCCTATTCTCTAAAGTACAGTCAACAACTCGGGGTCTGCAGCAGGGAAGTTGTATTAGTCTGGTGTTATTTGCTGTTCTTCTAAACGGTCTGTTAGAGGTTCTGACCCCTTTGTTGAATGTGGCTGCATTTGCAGATGACCTGGTGGTTTGGCTAGTAGGTCCCAATGTAGTTACGATTCAAGAGGTGCTGCAGGGTGAGATCGTTATGATTGAGTCATGGTTAGCCTCGCATGGACTGGATTTGTCGGTGGGCAAATCATAGATTATAGTTTTTAGTCGACGCATAGATTACTCTGTGTCCCTCGTTATTGCAGGTCAGGTGGTAAATAGTGTGTCAGAGGAGTGCTATTAAGGGGTGTGGTTGAACTCAAAATTGTGTTGGGGCAGGGAGGTAAATAAGGTGCGTCGTAGGGTCCAACAGCATTCTAGTATTTTGGCTCAGTTGAGATATTCAAGTTGCGGCCTAGGCGAGGCAATACTGAGGAAAATATACGTCTCATTTATTCAGTCCTTGTGGGATTATTGCCTTTCTTTCCTCCCAAAAGGGAAAGTTTCGCAAGTTCATTGTGAGGTGAATAGTTGCATGCGGCTAATTACTGATGCACTGCATTCTCTGCCAATCTCTGCATTGCAAGTCAAGGAAGGGGTAATGCCATTGAGGTGTAGGATTGTAGCTCTACAGTTAGGCATAGTAATGCGTAATTTGGGGAGGGGTTTAGGGGATGTTGTCCGGGTTTTGTTGGAGGATTACGTGTTGTTGGCGGGAAGTAAATTAAGGGAGCCGGGTTCGGCAAGGAGGACGGTTTTGGTCTACAGGTGTGCTACGGTAGCTGGGGTGCCGGTTTGTTATTCCTGGTCGCCTATTCCACCGTGGTATTTAGGTGAGGTTGCACAGTCCCTTGATTTAGAGGTAGTTAAAGGAGGTACCCATATTGTGGAAGCCTTAGAGGTGTATTGTGATGCTTCCTTCCTTGGCTCTTACGAGGGGAGGGGTGGGAGTGTGCATTCCTGATCTGAAGAGATGGGTTAGTTACTCACTGTCGTTTATCCCTTCAGCAATGGCTGCGGAGTTGATTGCTATCGTAGTAACTTTGGGTTTGTGTGAGGAGCTCCCAGTTGAGTTGTGTGCTGTGCGCACAGATTCTAAATCGGCACTGTTGTTTACAGTTAATAGCATCTGCAAGTTAGATTTCTCTAATCCTGTGGTACTGGAGGTGTGGTACTGGAGGTTTGTTTCATTTGAGACCAGCAGGGAAGTGTGTGTCTGTTACATTGGTGCCAGGTCATGCTGGGGTGGTGGGGAATGAAATGGCTGATCTCTTATTGAAGGATTATCGTAGAGTGGAATGTTCGTCAATCCTGTACCTGGGTAATCCAAAAGATATGTCGTTGCTGATTGAGAGGATTGCATTGAGTAGCTGGGAGGACGAGTGGTTTGAGGCAGGGTGTGGTTCTTCGTACTTTAACATCCATCCATCCATGTCGTACCCAGCGGAATTGGATCCCTCTTGCCACGTAAAGCGGCAGTGATTTTGTCCAGGCTTCGGTTGGGTGACGTGCTCCTGAATTACCTGCTAGCAAAGTGGGGTGAAGCAGTCTCTTCAGCTTGCTTCTGTGGGGTGGAGGAAGAAACAATTGAAGATTTCTTGTTGTGGTGTCAACTTTTTGTTGCTCAACGTTCAATGTGGCTGGGAGTATCCGCGGAGTACTTATGCTCTATTGTCAGTGGCCCCACATGGGGGCATGCAGAATGTGCAGTATTTGAAAGCGGTGGCAGGTTTCTGTGAAGCTACACGTCGGTTTACCCAGACCCTTTACAGCTTCTGCGTATTAGTGCATTGGTGTATTAGTGTACTAGTGATGTAGGTGTTTTAGTAACAGTGTGTGTAGTTGTACTGGGGCTAGTAGTCAATGTTGGCTTGAGCTCCGTAATAAATCAAATCAAATGAGGAAAGCGAACAATAACCTATTTATTGCTTTTCGGCTCTCTGCTCGTTTCACTGTGCTCGCACTTGGGTATTGTTGTTGTGCGTTCCTACTTTCTTTGTGTTGGTTCGTTGCTAGCAAAATGAATTCAATCGCTGATGGATGGTGCAAATGGCCTGTGAAAGGCTAACGGTCTTTGAAATAAAATACAGTAAAAATAAATAAGAAGACGGCGGTAACACTTTGTCTTGCCAACAGAACGGTGGAAACATCTAAATGTTCGCTTTGTCTCGTTGTCAACGGAAGAGGTAGAAGCTGCTCTACAAAACTGTTAGCCCCATTAACAGCGTCAACAAAACAGACTTTGTACGTCGATAGTTCCTGCAATGGAAGGTATTTAATTTCACGTAATCGTAGTGTTTATAGAAATGTTAATTGTTCCCTTAGTATAAAATATAGCCTACGTGTGCGATGTCAATGGGAAAAAACCTTGGCAGCTCTGGCACTCGAATTAGGATTAGGCATCGTTTCATCGTTAGGCTCTGGCATCGTTTCATTGTTGGAAAAGATCTGAGAGCTGAAAAGCGGGCAATAATACACTGTATCACACTCTAACTTGCTACTTTTTCCACCACAGAAGCTGAGGGACAAAAGGAGAAGGAGAATGAACACTGCAACTGACCGTAACCTGCTGCATGTATCTGGACCTAGCCTAAGAGAGAGAAGATTGCCGATGTCCCTCTCAGTTCGCATGTAGTGGGACATTCTCTGTCTGCAGAGCATTAGAGTCCTACACTCGAAGAGAAGGTGTTCAGGGGTTTGATCCATGCTGCAGTTCCTGCACACTGGAGATGGTGACCAGCCCACTCTGTGCTGATGAGCACTAAGGAGGGAGTGACCTGTCCGAAGGCGCGAATCTGATGCTGCCACTACTGCTCGCACCTTGCACCGAATATAGCCAGATTGCCCTCTAGTTTCTCCTCTGGATAGACCGGGAGGCTATCCAGAGGAGAAACAAGAGGGCAATCTAGCTATATCCAGTGCAAGGAGCGACCAGTAATGGCTGCATCCGATTCCCTCACCTAGCACGAAGCGACGGTTTTCTGGACGCGGAGAGAGAGACTGGGGAGCTTTCTCCACTCTTCTGGGAGGCAGCCAGACACCAAACACCAGACTGCTGCCAACAATGGGAAACAAGGCATTTAATCCTGATCTCCCCAATTAACAAAAGATGCAGTGGTTTTGCCAGCTCAATGACATTCAAAAACTGCCTGTGCACACACTCCGAAATAATGGTGGAGAATTGGAGGGGAGAGAGAGAAAAACATGAAACTTTGATATATCGTGGAAATAATAGAAAGGATGGCAACATAATTACAAAATGTAATAGTGGTAGACAGAATGTTTGAAAAAGACCTGTTGCTAAAACCAAACCAGACAATTGACTTCTTCAGAGTGCAGGATAGACATAATTTGTTTATTATGAGCCATAGCCCAAGGCCAGGTGCCCAATCACAAATTAAGCTACACCACACAATGCACTGTACACTGATAACTGCAAGCTACCACACTCTGTACCACTTATGACATACAAAACTCTTGTCCTATACAACTGTCTTCCCTGACTGGTATTCCGGATTACGTGTCACCGTCCACGGCCTGACCCCGAGTTGCGTATCCTGGTAGCCCATCTGCTCATAATACTTGCTACAGAGTCACACTCCAGGGAAACTGAGTTGATCGGGTAAAACGACAGTGGGAAGTCTACACGCATATCCCTGACCTCACAAAGTGCACGATCGCACGCAGTCTTTGCATCAACGACGGACATATCGTCCAAGAGAGGAGATCTGCAACAGTTGGGTTCCCCTGAACTAACTGAGTATAAGACAAACGGAGGGGCCGCAAGGCTTCGCACACAAGCAGTAAGTGTTCCGTGGTGAACTCAACTTTGCAACACGGACAGAGGCGTGAGCCAGTCCAACCCAGGTGGTACCGATGCACGACAAAAAGAGAGTGGCCCATGCGGAGGCGAGACAAAATCCTCCCCATCCACAGTGGGAATCGATTATGGTGAGACGAAGAAATGCAAGCCGGCTGAACACGGAAAAGGGTCCGTCTATTGGGGCTGCCAGCCACTCGTCCACCCATGTCACACGTACCCACGCTCGCAGGCACGGTCCTTTTGCCCTTGCAGAGACAACTGGACAGATGGCTTGAGAGCCATTCCCAGCAGCAGTCTTAGCCACTGCATCTGCCAGCTCATTCCCCACAATCCCAGCAGCAGTCTTAGCCACAGCATCTGCCAGCTCATTCCCCCCAATCCCTGCATGACCCCTTACCCACTGAATACACACCGGACCTAGACCAGTAGCCGTCCATAGCTTCAGGCATACCTCGTACACCAGAGGATCACACAAATCTAAGGAAGCAATTGAGCGCTTCAAGACATCAATTGCTGGCTGCGTATCCGTACAGATCGTGAAACCCTGAAAATCCAGTTCCAGGGCTACGTCTAGGGCAACCGAAAGAGCACACAGCTCACTCATGGTGCTGGAGGAGGCAAACTCGAGCCTCCTACCATACAGAATCTTCAGGGATGGAATTGCCACTCCAACTCCAGCTGACCATGATTCTCTGAAGAATGACGCGTCACAATAAATGAAACACCCTGTCGGTAGGGCCGAAAAAATGGTGACCAGTCTCGGTCACCAAACCCATGGGCAGAAAGCCTTCGGTCGGCAAACCCGTAAAGGTGAAATTGATACAGCCTCACGAAGAAGCCCAACCCCACACCCAGGAGGTCCGAGGTAGCCCATCACTAGCGAGGTAAACGTGGTATAGTCACACATGATCTGGCCAACCGGATCATACCTTCCTCTGCTTGCATTGCGGATGCACAAAACGCACAACAGCTCAGCAGCACGAAGTTGCAATGGCGGTTCACATGACTCAACCCAGAGGGCTTGAACCGGGGTTGTCAGAAAGCAGCCGGAGACGATCCGCAGACATTCATTAACAGACATCTGCAAAGACTTAATGTGCTTCTTGGAGGGACACAAGAATGGAAGGCTGTAATCCAGAACTGACCTGATGAACGACCTGCATACCATAACCATAGGACTACCCTTCATACCATCAATCCTGGAGAGTCTCTTAAGGATGGGGACTCTGGTCAGAATCCTTCTACGCAGCCGGGATGCATGATGCTCCCACTCTAACCTCTCATCCAGTATGACACCCAAATATTTGACCGAATACGCTTGCCATACCCGTATGCTCAAGGGCTCCGCCATGCCGCACTTGGGACCGACTGAATGCAACAAGACATGACAAAGCACAACAATGGACTCTTCAAAGGTTACTCCACATAGTACTTATGCCACACAGAACCAGGACCATTACAAGCAGGACAAACATTACTGGTAACTGGTGACAAACAAAACAAGATACTAGAATAAGGCACAGCTTCATACATCATACACCACTGGACATCAACTTCGTGTCGAGTCGCTAACAAATTTTGATATACTGTCCAAGTAGGCTGACCTTTACATTCTAACATGCGACCCCACTCAACTACTGGCGAAAGAGATTGCTTCCCAGTAGAAATGGCACTATTCACCACATACAGTAAGTCTGGAAGCAGCAAAAAACTCAACTGCTACCTCTTCAACATATGGTGCTTTATTAAATGAAAGGGCAGCAAGAGCATCAGTAAACTCTGCCAAGCAAGGCTCACTCCTCAAAACATACTTAACACTGTCATCACAATCGGCAAGAAAATGAGAACTCTATCCAAATCATGAGTGACCATTAGCAGAGAACATGTTTGATGCTTAAGGTAAGGTTTAACTGGTCCGAAGTCAAAACTGCAAAGGAACACAAATAAACTTTCCTGTAAGGTTTCAGATATTGCAGTGTTGCTGTGTTGTTTAGTCCACATGAAACCGTACTGCTGTATTCAACCATTACACGCGCAAATACAATTAAAGCCAGAGCCCAAATTTCAAAACTTTTCGTGCCCAAACAGAGGAAGAATAAGGTAAGGCTACAAACGCCACTACTTTCTTGGCTAAATTTGTTCAGTGTTCTTCAGTCTCGCCGTATACTTTCTGTTCATCACCGTACTGATGATGCATATATCATTTTTCTAGATTTTCAAGCACGTTTCCAGCCATGGAATTTCATTACTACTTTCCAGGACATTTCCAGGTTTTTAAGGACTCGCACGAACCCTGATTTACCTGTAGAGTTGTGTTAAGCCCACTAAGACGACTGTTTTTTTTTTTTTTTTTTTTTTTTTTTACATTTTCCAGTGATGTCGTTTAGCCAAGTAGAATGCACCGATCATTAGCTGATGTATCGTGTGCAAAAGTAAACGTGATAAAAACAATTGACTACAACAGTAAGGTTTCACGTGGACTAATAGTACAGCAATACTGCAGTATTTGAAACCTTACAGGAAAATTTATCTGTGTTCATTTGCTGTTTTGACTTCAGATCAGTTAAACCTTACCTTGCGCATCAAACGAGTTCGTTTTTGTTTTCTAATAGTAGATATGTCCAAAATGTGGAGTACGAGTAAAAAAATAAAACTCAAAAGGTAAATGGTAACGAAACAGTTTATATTAACATGGCACTATCACAGACCCCAAAAGCATTTAAAACAGGAGCTCTTGGTCAGGCGGCAGCAGTGCTGTCTCATGCAGCCTTGGATTGTCGTAAATAGTTTTACAGTTTCCTCGCTCGATGGCGCTTCTCTCCCTCTGTCAGTTTACATAATTTCCCAACTGTATAGGCCAGAGCAAGGATGCTGTGAGCCTCTTCTATATCTTGGCCAGAGACAGTAGGCGAGGTTGTGATAGTACTATGGGTTAGAGCGCCAAGGGCAGCGATATCGCTGAGGATTTCCAATAAAATATTTCTGTTTTTTTTTTTTTTTTGGCAATTTTTATTTATTTTTATTAAATACGGACAGATACTCTTAACAAATTTTATTTTATTTTTTAGGGGAGGGGGGGGTGGGGGGGTGGAGGAAAACTCCGTGGTTAATTTATTTTTCTAAATTTTCTCACTCTCTATTCCTTTCTTTTTAGAAGCTTTCTCACCCATTTTGTGACTCAAACTTTTGGATTAGTGAGTGGATGGGTTATAAGTTAGGACCTTCGTGCAACAAGCTGGTAGTTATCTACGTGTTTAAAAAAACGGGAAAAAACTAATTTACTGGTTGTATAACGAAGGGGCGTCGGACGAACGTCTAACTGGAAAATCGTCTAATGGGATAATTGTCTAAAATCTGCCTAAATAAAAAATCTGGAAAAGCATCTAAACGGAATTCGTATAATGGATAATTGTATAATGGATAAACGTCTAACTACGGTTTCTGATGTTATATGTATAGCCGCAGCGAGCGCAGGGATATTAGACGATTTTCCATTATACGAATTTACTGTTAGATGATATTCCGTTATACTGTTTTCCGTTATACGTTCTTCCAATTATGCTATTTTCCAGTTAGACAATTAGCGGACCATCAGGGTGTTGAGCTGAACACGGGCTCACGAGGGGCCATGCACAGTACAGAATAAGAATGCAGAATTACAGATGAATTTAAACGACAACGCTACAATCCCACAAAAAATCCATTAAACCATTTATCGTCTCTCCCGAATCAGTTAATTTCATTTCGGGATTGCTTAAAATCAGAAATCTCTAAAAAGAAAACTGTGAAGGAACTTGCCACTTTACTGATGATTGGAAACAGCGCAATTTCAGCAAGTTTTCCTGACGTGTGTACTGCATGTGTGCTCTTTTTCACCAGTTACAGAAAGTACAGCAGAGAGGTAATTTTCTAAGTTAAAAATAATTACAAATTATCTAAGATGTGCTGCTGTCGATAGAAAACCGCCATGCTACAAAATTGGACATTGCAAGCAAATGATTGATGTGTTTGCTCAGCAGAAAGCTCGTAAGTAAACTTTTTGAGCAATGATCATGCAAATGAAATGTCATGCATTGAGGATTGATGCTTTTCGCAAAAATTTTTTTTCACATTTTTGATTATTGTTCTATAGAAATATATAGACATAAATCGCTGGAAATAATACTAACGAAAATTGAAAATAAGCCAACAGCGAAAATCAAACATAAGAAATAACGTAGTTCAGTAAACCACCTTTATGCACTTGCGTTTCGTCGGAGTGGCATGACCCGGATTCGAACCGGTTGCCCAGTTCGCCCCCAGATCACTTGCATAGCGCCTTAATCACTATGGCCACATCCTCCACTGGCATAAAGATTTTCGCTGTTGGCTTATTTTCAATTTTCCTTAATATTGTTCTATAGAGCAGCGGCAAATGACGTCATAATGGCTACGAGATAGCATCTGGGGGTATAGCTACAAGGTGCACTAGATTAAAATGTAAGGGAAACAGCGGCATTTCTAGTCAATACAGTGCTTTGAGAGCGGATTTCTTAGGCAACAACAAAAAGCACGCGTTATAGGCTTAAGAAATCCAGTCTAATAGCATTGGCTTCAGTAAGACGACCTTCTATTTCCCCTCCAGTGCCCCTTGCAGCTAACCCAGTTACTAGCTCCACCATACAATTATATAAAATAATACTACGTTACGTCACTGCTCTATTGGCAGGGGCCGTGGAGGGAAGGGGACCTTTGGTTAACTTGCACACGGGCCCAAAGTGTACTTGTTCCACCACTGTACAGAAAGACACAATGCAGCACATTGACACACCGCACATGAGTTTTAAAAAAAAAAAGGGTTTATAGCCTATAATTCGCTTGTGATTCTTGCTTTTACCTAACAATTGTAGGCATAACATTGAAATCTCAAAGGGTTTTAACAAAGAAAAAAATGCAATAATAGTGACGATAACCGTGATAATAGGGCGATAATACGCGATAATCAACGTTGCAATTCTGAATCAGCCGGCCGTTTTGAAAAGTAGTTCCCAGAATCCACGTTAGATGGCAATAGATGTTACGTCGCGTGCATGCACTGCACGATACGGATGTTTTTAAAGTCAGCGGCTTGCGAGTCGCTTGGCCGCGGGGAACGCTTTCCCATTGAAATAACAAACAAGCAGCGTTTCCGCTTGCAAGCTAGTCGCAAGCCGCTGACTTTAAAAACATCCCTGATGCCGCAGAGTCGAGGTGTATCATAGTTAGCACCATTCAAAACCTGATAGCAGCCTAGAAATTCCGTGGCAATTGGCTATTTTTTTTAAAAAGTTACATTCCTCCCAACGCCATTTTTCTCGATCCTCCACATCAAGTTTGACCCCAAAGGTCTAATTATTTCCCATTAGTGAATCCCTTGTTAAAAAATCCGTTTACAGTTTTTTTTTTGTTTCGTTCCTTTTTTTTTTTTTTTTGCTTTCGTTCTCTTTTATCTTGCTTTCGTTCTGTGTTATACTATGCGCAATGCAAAACGGAACGAAAGCAATTTAAAAAAGAACGAAAGCAAAAAAATAAAAAGGGAACGAAACCAACATAAAAAAGCTGTAAAATGTAGGAGACTTTCTGTTGAATATTGGGAACTAATTTAATAACATCCTGCGATATGATCCTTTGCGCACTTACAATAACCATGACGTTTCATCTGCGTATGTGCATGTACTAATTTTTAATCGTTTGGTAATAATTACCATGAGATCATAAATCTAAAAGACTAATGCGGTAAAAATTAAAATTAATTATGCCAATAGATCGCCGAAGAAAAAAAATAAGATACTAACCTAAAAAATTATAGTGTGATGTTAAAATACGAAAATCTTTCCCGTTTGTGACGAAACAATTTTTGCATTCAAGCAGTTTCGTCTACGCCCAAGGCCAACTGAGATAGGAACGCATCTACTATCGTAGTTGGCCTTGTATTACTACACCGATAGTCCAGTCAAATTAGTGTTGTACCTAGAATTAATTGCAGCAGAATTGAGACAACTGATTCTGGACGGAAAAAATGCGCTAAACACGATGGAATGAAGTCTACCACTGTCAGTCCGCTTATTCGTTATTTTTTTGACGTCTTTATGACGTATTTTGGACGTATGGGAGTACTTTGGGCTTAATATAGGTCTGAGGACTTTAATAGTCCCCGTTACTTTTGAAGCCCTTTACATAAGCTAAAGAGTGGCGCAAACCCTATCCTTCTATCTACAATAGGTAAAAAGTTACGTGCCCTAGAGTTACGACGTATTTTCCATTTTTCGACGTGTTTTGTACGTGTGGCTTCACTGCAGAGCAAGGACGGGTCTGACGGCATTAACACTCCCTACGTCTTTTGAAGATCATTATATGAGCTATAAAATGGCGCAAACCCTACCCCTCTATCTTCAATAGTAAAAATGTTATGTCATAATGAGTGACTCGATCTTTGTGACGTATTGTAGGGTAGGCTTCACTGCGATTCAATCAACGTCTTAAACTCCTTAACCATCAACAAATAGAAAGCATAATGTTTAATGAAAATTTGCAGCACACAATTCTGTATTGTAAATATGATACACAAGTTATACGTAAAAACAACCCTTGACCTCAAAAATCGTATTTTAAGAATATTACACTTAATTTGCATACTCTACTAATTTATAATTGGTGATTTTCGATTCAAAGTGTTCCAACGAGCTGTCTAATAACTTTAGTTACACATACTTAGACTCTTTGGAAAGGTTGTAATGTATACTTTCCATCAATGCTAATCAAAATTATTTAGTTGCAATAGGGGCTGTCCAACGCTCGTTTAAAGATGATGTGGTAATGGAATTGGGGCGAAAGCGTATGGTAACATTCGACTTCAAGTGCTCTGATGAGCTCTCTAATAAACCTAGATAGACTTACTTAAGTTCTTTGAAAAGGTTGTGATGTATTCTTTTCATCAATGCAAATCAAAATTATTACCTGCAATAGAGGCTGTCCTAAACCTGTTTAGAGATGATGTGGTAATGGAATTACGGCGAAAGCGTATGGTAATATTTGAATTAAAAGTGCTCTGATGAGCTCTCTAATAAACCTAGATAGACTTACTCAGGTTCTTTGGAAAGGTTGTGATGTATTCTTTTCATCAATGCAAATCAAAATCATTTAACTGCAATAGGGGCTGTCCTAAGCCTGTTTAGAGATGATGTGGTAATGGAATTACAGCGAAAGCGTTTGGTTATATTCGAATTCAAAGTACTCTGATGAGCTCTCTAATAAGCCTAGATTGACATATTTAAGCTCTTTCGTAATGTTGTGATGTATTCTTTCCATCTTGTCGAAAGTCCTAACGGACAATGGATGCAAGGTAGCTCAGGCACCTGGTGATGCTGACTTGCTCATTGTTAAGGAAGCTATCCTATCAGCTGGCAATATTAGAACAACTATGGGTGGCGAAACAGACCTGCTTCTTTTACACTATGTTGTCAATGCTACCTGCAACATCTACCTCTGCCCAGAACCGAAGATGATTTCAAAGGACACATTCAAATATGATATTAAAGCCATTACACATGTAACGTGGTTGAATGGATATATTGCACGCCAATGGTTTGCATCCGAGTCAACCGGTTCAACCCAAGTGCTAGGGGACACTCGAGAAGTATGATTAAGTAGGGAAAACAACACAATGTGTCGTATTGCATTAAAGTTAATAATTACGAAAGTTAATGGCCAAATCAGGGAAACAAATGTACGCACTAATAGGCTTAAATAACTTACGTAGATGAAGCACCATAATAGCCTTAGCATAAGTTGGAGAACAATGTTGCACAACCGCACATAAAGACTATCAGCTACCTCCGTAGATGATCCTAACTCGATGATAAGTCACAGTTAACAGATCAAGAATGCTCGTGGTCAGCCCTTATATGGGATGACCCATCGATCATTCTAGAATCTTTTTCTTGCGCCATAAGACCCAAATCTGATGCAAGTTTTGGTATGCATTGCTTCCCGACCGAAAGTTCTGGAGTTCAATGGAAATGGGAAGCAACGCCCCGTTTAACCCTCCCCTGCGATTGAGTGGGGGTCGGGCTGATGCAACAGATCGGCCTCCATTCAAAAGCTACTAATCCTCTCTGGGGCTGGGGGCAGTGGACAATAGGACCGGTTGCACCCAGCGCCAGAGATGACGTTTAAAGGCTGATGTAATACAGTTAGAAAATACGGCAACTATACAAGCCTATATAGCGCCCTAAGTAACAGGAGTACATAGCTAGTTAGCGCTACGAGCACAAACGAAGACATATATCAGCAGGAGTGAAAGCCGTGGCCAAACTTTATGAAGGAAAACCTGGAGAAACTCTAAACGAAATTTGCATTCGCAAGTTCACCCGTTACCTTTCTAAATTAATCAGAGACATTGCCACCCACTTCTGATGCATGCTCATTTCACTGTTTAAGAGTTTATCATCAAATTCAGACTTTGTTAGGAGTTAGGCTAAAACCCTCTTCGCAAGAATTAGAGTTGATGGAAAGAATACATTTCCAAAGAGCGTAAGTATGTCTATCTAGGCTTTTAGAGAACCCATCAGAGCAAATTGAATTCGAATATTACCATATGCTTTCCCTCAATTCCATTACTACATCATCTTTAAACAGGCGTGGAACAGTCCTTATTACAACTGTATGATTTTGATTAGCATTGACGTAAAAAATACATCACAACCTTTCTAAAGAGACTAAGTATGTCTATCTAGGCTTATAGACAGCTCATCAGAGCATGTCGAATTCAAATATTACCATATGCTTTTGCCGCAATTTCATTACCAGATCATTTTTAAGTAGCCATAGGACAGCCCCTGTTGCAGCTAAAAATAATTTTGATTAGCATTGATGGAAAGAATACATCACAACCTTTGCATTGAACTGTCTTTCGAGGATTATTAGAGAGCTCATCAGAGCACTTTGAATTCGAATATTACCATACGCTTTCCCCACATTTCCATTACCACACCATCATTAAACAGGCATAGGACAGCTCTTATTACAGCTAAATAACTTTGATTAACATTGATGGAAAGAATACATCACAACGTTTCCAAAGAACCTAAGTATGTCTATCTAGGCATATTAGA
The DNA here is from genome assembly GCA_023313725.1 of Lithobius niger. NCBI lineage: Eukaryota > Metazoa > Arthropoda > Chilopoda > Lithobiomorpha > Lithobiidae > Lithobius > Lithobius niger. The sequence goes on along the minus strand of JAHWFP010044236.1, from coordinate 50,270 downwards.
GAGCTCATCAAAGCACTTTGATTTCTAATGTTGCCATACGCTTTCCATTACCACATCATCTTTAAACAGGTGTAGGACAGCCCGTATTGCAGCTAAAGAATTTTGATTAGCTTTGATGAAAAGTATACATCACAATCTTTCCTAAGAGTCTAAGTTTGTCTATATAACGTTATTAGACAGCTCGTTGGAGCATTTTTAATCGAAAATCACCAATTATAAACAAGTAGCGTATGCAAATTAAGTGTAATATTGTTAAAATACGATTTTTGAGGTCAAGGGTTGATTTATGTAAAACTTATGTATCTCATTTCCTATCCAGAATTGTGTGCTGACAATTTTCATTGAACATTATGCTTTCGATTTGTTGATGGTTAAGGAGTTACAGACGTTGATTGCATCGCAGTGAAGCCTACCCTACAATACGTCACAAAGATGGCGTCACTCATTATGACATAACTTTTTTACTATTGAAGATAGAGGGGTAGGGTTTGCGCCATTTTATAGCTCATATAATGGTATTCAGAAGACGTAGAGAGTGTCAATGCCATCAGACCCGTCCTTGCCCTGCAGTGAAGCCACACGTACAAAACACGTCAAAAAATGGAAAATACGTCAAAACTCTAGAGCACGTAACTTTTTACCTATTGTAGATAGAAGGATAGGGTTTGCGCCACTCTTTAGCTTATGTAAAGGGCTTCAAAAGTAACGGGGACTATTAAAGTCCTCAGACCCATATTAAGCCCATAGTACTCTCATACGTCCAAAATACGTCATAAAGACGTCAAAAAAATAATGAATTAGCGGACTAACAGTGGTAGACTTTATTCCATCGTGTTTAGCGCATTTTTTCCGTCCAGAATCAGTTGGTCTCAATTCTGTTGCAGTTAGTTCTAGGTTGAGCTACATTTATGGCATAATTTGACTGGACTACGAGTCTCACGAAACGGTGAGATTCCGCCTGCCTTATAATAGCCATGCGCAGATCGCCATCCACGCATGGCTATTATAAGGCAGGCGGAATGTACCTTTAATTTTGTATTTGTTGAATCTGGTGGAATTTAATGAGTTAGGGTAGTTTTGAGTCCGGCTAAGTATAAAACCCAACAACTGAATTACGGAGTTTACAACCTAGAATTGCCGTCCCAATGTCTATAGGCGGTAAGAATATTTACTACGTTTACATGGCCACAAGAAAACCCATTTCAGCGATGCGCTTTGAAATGCGCATCAAAAAACGGCACCTGTTTACAAGACGAAAGATAGCGATTAGGGCCAATCCGCTAAGGAAGGCGATTCGACCAGTACGATCGGAAAACCCTTTCTTCCTGTCCTCCCTTTGGCGAAGAGTGAGCAAGTCCCAAGCTGCTCTACCCCCTGCATGTTGTAAACTAGGTCAGCTTAGACCCAAGTAACTAAATGTAATCAAAACTTAGTGGTCTTCCTAGTCGTGCAATCTCATTTTCAGTCTATTTACCTAAAATTCTAATGGCACCAGCATAAATTACGAGGGTGCCGTAACTATGTCCGCCATCTTTACCATGCTTTCTCCAACAGCTCAATAATCCATCGCTCTGAAGCGCTTCGAAGTGGTCATGTACGTTTACATGACCACTTCGATGCGTTTCAGAGCGATACGCATCGCGTCCGTGTCGCCTCCGTGGGTCTTGTAAACACCCGTTCGTGGCGCTTTCCCCCAGTGCGCTTCACGGAGGTGGTTTGAGCATCTGTATTGCATCGTCTTTGTGCATGTAAACAATCGCAATCGCATTGAGCCTTTGGAGAAAGCATGGTAAAGATGGCAGACACAGTTACCGCACCCACGTAATTTGTGTTGGTGCCATTCGAATTTTAGGTAAATAGACTGAAAATGAGATTGCATGACTAGGAAGACCACTAAGTTTTGATTACATTTGGTTACTTGGGTCTAAGCCGACCTAGTTTACAATATGCAGGGGGTAGAGCAGCGTGGGACTTGCTCACTCTTTACCAAAGGGAAGGCAGGAAGAAAGGGTTTTTCGATCGCACTGGTCGAATCGCCTTCCTTAGCGGATTGGCCCTAATCGCTATCTTTCGTCTTGTAAACAGGTGCCGTTTTTTGATGCGCATTTCAAAGCGCATCGCTAAAATGCGCTTTCTTGTGGCCATGTAAACGTAGTGATTCACTACGTTTACATGACCACTTCGAAGCGCTTCAGAGCGATGCGCATCGCGTCCGTGTCGCCTCCGTGGGTCTTGTAAACAGCCGTTCGTGGCGCTTTCTCTGTTCGTGGCGCATTACCCCAATGCGCTTCACGGAGGTGGTTTCAAAATCCGTATCGCATCGTCTTTGTGCATGTAAACACTCGCAATCGCATTGAGCCATTGGAGAAAGCATGGTAAAGATGGCGGACACAGTTACGGCACCCATGTAATTTGTGCTGGTGCCATTCGAATTTTAGGTAAATAAACTGAAAATAAGTGTGCATGACTAGGAAGACCACTAAGTTTTAATTACATTTAGTTACTTGGGTCTAAGCTGACCTAGTTTACAACATGCAGGGGGTAGAACAGCGTGGGACTTGCTCACTCTTTGCCAAAGGGAGGGCAGGAAGAAAGGGTTATCCCGATCGCACTGGTCGAATCGCATTCCTTAGCGCATTGGCCCTAATCGCTATCTTTCGTCTTGTAAACAGGTGCCGTTTTTTGATGCGCATTTCAAAGCGCATCGCTAGAATGCGCTTTCTTGTGGCCATGTAAACGTAGTGATTGTTAGCAGACGGCTACCCGAGTCTCTCGATAACGCACACTCAGCTGGCATCGTCTCACTTCGCTCGAGGAGGTACTTTTTGGCATTTCGTATACCAACAGACAGAATTCTCCCACACATAAAACAAATTGAGTAATTCATTGCTCACAGACTTTTTCGGCTCTTAATTTACAATTCACATCCATCGACGTCAATCTTAGGTGCAGTACAGTTATTTAAACCTAAATAAAGGCAGACTTTTGCCTTAAAGATGCGTTGTCACCAACAGAAAATCGTACAAATCCATCCTGGTACCATCTAGCGGCAGTGATATTGTTGTCCTTTAGAGGTGCACAAGGAACATTAGGAACACAATCTGACAACATGTTGCCAGATTCTGCAGACTTCCATTCGGTGACAGTGCCACTTCCAATAATCCTAGGTGCCAGCTCTACACTTTCTTGCTCCCTCACCCTACTCGCTTACTCCGCGCCATCACGCTGCGCTCGAACACTTTTATTGTTGCAACTCTTATGCTGCTGCAAAAACTACCGAGGAAATGATCAGTGTTGTACACGGTTTCCGTAAGTTTCAGTTCATAACCATACGATAACTTGCGCTTCCTTCATTTCTTATCGTTTATCTCATTCGCCACTTTTACTAATATCAGGAAAAAATAATATTATGGTCCCTCGCTCCCCCACCCCCACAGGGAGTTCTCTTTATTGGCTCTTCTAAATATTCATCAGCAATTACAATGTTAAAATATGAGTCACTCGTCTCGAATCCTGATGATTGATTGACTGATTTTTATTGAGCGTATGCGGCCTTCAGAAACCATTTGCTCACTTAACCTACCTAACCACTCACTTAACCTATGATAAGCAGAGATGTGAACACAGCCACAGTGGAGCTAGTACTGCACAATACCAAACCAATCCTTCCTCTACCCCAGCTTGAAACCAGAGCGGAGGGATGCAATAGGAGCAGATAAAAAAGAAGAGGCACAGACTCCAGAGGAACTGGGGATCAATCGAAACGGCCAGTGGCCTTACAGAAACCAAGAGTTTTATGCAAGGAATGTTTACGGGACCCTAGGTGTGGGGGAATTCCCAGGGCCACACGTAACGGGCCATCCCCATCATTGAGGACAAAATGCCTCTGAGTTACACAGAAAGGGCACACAAAAAGAAAATGTTCAATTGTTTCCTCGACAGTACCTCAAGCACAGACCAGAGTGCGGGACCAACCGAGCTGAAAGAAGTGAGCGTGGAGTTGAACATGCCCGGTCGAAGCTTAAAGATGAGATCGGCATTCTTGCAGAAGAGGCAGTCCAGGGACCTAGGTAGCCACATAAAAGGGTGCACCTACAGAGTAACTGAGATGATGCCTAGTTCACCCAGAAAGGCCAATGGAAGAGCCTTCAGGAAGGATCTGAACTCAAGGCAGAGCTTGAGGACACAGACCCCAACATCTCCATCGTAGACCTCACGGTAGAAGGATATTCTGCGAATATCTGAACACAAGCAAGAAGATCTTGTGGTGATGCCCCAACAGTCTAAAGGGCCGATGGCTTCCCACCACAACCACACCCAGGAGCCCCGGGGAGATACTTAACGTCCTGTGCTAAATTAGATAGTTCTGAATTATGTGGGCGAGAGAGTCAGAACAACCTCTTGCAGTAACTCGCTGACAATCCTAACCATGGAGCATGGAGGTCTGCAGGAAGATTGATTGATTTATTCCGGGGAGCCTGGACCCAAAGTAAATAGCCCGCTAAACAATAATACATCTCGTGTAACACATCATTTGAACAACCAAACTCCAGAAGTAATTAACTTGCAGACCCCTATACATACACACCAAGGAGCACTCATGTACCATATTCCAACGAAGGGAGGCGGAGTGGGGAAGGAATGGTGACTCACTATAACTCGAGACTCGTATCACGGACAAACCGGACAACTCCCTGTAGTTGTTAGCAGGAAGCTCACCCATGTCAACAACCAAAGCTAGAATAGGGGTAGACAGCAAACAGCCAGAAACCCCCCTCAGACACAGATTCAAGGCCACTTGAATGCTCTTGATTGCCTACTTGGAGCTGAGGAGAATGGGGCATGAAGGCATAGCACTTATGTACACCCTGTAGAAGGTCCCCATGGTAGCATACTTCGCAATAGACATGTTGTTAGCTATAGATTTCAGAATGTTCAAGCACAACGAGCTGTTCTTCCTGACCGTGGTAATGTCTTGGGCCCAATCTAGTTGTGGGTCAAGCCAGAATCCCAGGTAGCTGACCCTAAACTTGGACTTGAAAAGAGTTCCATCCACCCTGAGTGAGCCTTCATAGGCCTGCCCACGAAAAATTCAAAAATTCATCAGTTTCGTCTTTGCACTGGATAAGGTGAGGCCCATAGTAGCAAGAAGCTGAGACTCGCTGGCAATAGCTGGCAGCTAGGAGAGCAGGTAAGTTCCTCTCAGTAAGCCAAACAGCCACATCGTCTGTGAAGCGACAACATTAGAGACGGAGCTCAACTTGACAAGGACAGCGTTGATCTTCACCGCGAAGAGAGCCGGGCTTAGACAGTTGCTCTGCGGTAGGCCCTATCTGTGGACAATACGCTGGATCATGAGCCACCAACCCTGGTGGCAATAAATCTAGTCCCAAGGAGGGCCAGGACGCAGCCTTTAGTTTCCTGCTGGCACCAAGATTGTCGAGAGAATGACTGACCCACTCCACATCAACCATATTGTTGGCAGCCCTAATGTCCAGGAAGTCGACAGCCGCGAAGCAGTAGTAATTGACCCATGCTTCACGAATACCAGACTTCAGATACAGGACCGCATCCTCAGCACAATGCCTGCGCCTGTCCCTAACAGCAATATGGCAGGCCGAGGTCCGCCGTAGTGGGATATTACCCTGTTCAACTGTTCCGCCGCTATAACCGCATCTGCAGAATGCACTACGCCTGGCCCATTTCCCCAAATTTCACCAAAGCTAGAAAAGCACATCCCAAGAATTTTCAGTTTTCCATTCACCAAGTTATCGGAAAAATGCCCAGGAGAAGACCTTACGATTTCTTTTCTTCCTCCTGATACCCAGAGAGTTTCATGCCTGTTATCAAGTACCATATGTATATCAACAGCCAGTGTTTCTATATACAATACATATAGTTTTGGTAACAATGGACAACCTTGCTGCACCCCCACGCAAAACAGGGAACAACATGGAAAAAGACCACTGATTTGAACCAACCCACTGCCCCACCGTAACAAAGATGAATGCAGTGAAGAAAGTATGACCTTCAAACCTAAAAAACTAAAACAGGTAAAACTATAAAAAGAAACTTTTGGTTCACCAAATCAAAGCAGACTTCTGAGCTACACTAACTACAGCAAGATGCAATGGTCTGAAGATATTCTGTGCTGCTAGAGAAGGTTGGCATGGATCATGGATATGATGCCCTAACACTGCACAAGTCACTTAGCATGGACAATGTCAGGCAACAGCAGTCTGAGTCTGTTAGCTAAAGCTTTAGCAAAGATTTTATAATTTGCATTCAACAACATAATTGGACGCCACCCACACGAACGTGGACCTGCTGCCTGGTTTCAATACCAATACCATCAAACTTTGTTTCCGAGATACAGAAAGACACCCCCCCCGCTTCAATTCCTGTACAAAACATCTGTAGCGTATCAGTGTCTATGTGAGGCCAAGATTGCCGGTAAAATTCTATGGGCAAACCAACAGTCCCTGTACATTTACTTCCGGCCATCCCTTGAACTACCCCAGGTATATCTGTAAAGGACAATGGACTTTCCACAAGATTCCAAATGACCGGGTTGCGAGGCAAGCGTCATAGAAATGTGGTCTATAGATGTTCCTCCCCTTCAATTCTGGAAAAAAAATTGAACGGAAATGCTCTCAAGCACTTTCAAGAACCTCATCTGACATAGAGCATGCCCTGTCATCATCAAATCTAAGTGAACGAACCGTCTTGCAATACCATTACGCCTTTCATTTTATAGAAATGATGAAGAAAGACCACCTTTTCTAACCACTCCTGGACACAAGATGAAACACACAGTTCCTTATGGCCACACAGTGCAGGCCATTAATTTCATTCCAGAGTTGCTTAACATGAGATACAAAATGCTGACACGGTTCAGCCTAACTTAGAACGGCCATATAAGACTCCAGTAGCTCCAAACGCTTGTATGAACCTGGCACAACCGTGAACCACAGGAAACTAAACAATTTTTCCTCCTGAGCTACAGTTATCCCACCAGATATGCGTAACTTGGACCACAGAGACTCAAAACCTTCCTTTCCCTCCTCCCTATTAAGTAGACACATTCAGCATCCAACATCCGTTACTTCGGACCATCGGGTTCTCCTGGCCCAATCTACACAAAGAAACAGCACCATGATCACATAGTTCAAAACCAATAATCCAAAAAAAGACCGCATGGACCTACTGGTCCTGAGTAAGTATGTCAGGAGAATTTCCATGAGTACAACGCTGCAAGTCAACCAAATGCAGATCCGTAAAAATTTCACTAAGTCACTGACACCCTTGCAACTAACTATGTTGACGAGAAAGAAGTGTGGTCCATCAGACTTGTTAAAATCTCCACTCATAAAAATAGGATGTACAATAAAAGGAAAACTCTAAAGCCATAAATAAATCCTCCTTCTGTGATTGAACATCTCTGCCGCCCATGGTTGTTGCTGGTTACGGTGGCCGCTTCACCAGTTTCGTATTCCCCTGTTCTCCGTTTATGGTTCGTACATGTTCCCTTGATTGCTTGGTTTCCGACTTACTGGTTTCCATTGTTTCCTATTCCCCGTTTTGTCAATACCCAAGTAAGATATCGCTTTCCTCCATTTCCTATTCACGTTTCCCATTTTGTTGAAACCCAAGTAAGGGGTAATGTATGGTCTCTTGATTACCTGGCTTCCTATTACCAGATTTCCCCTGTTCCCATTTTTGTCGACACGTATACAGCAATCTGTAGGAGATAATTAAAGATGTGCGCCCCGTCATCAAGACTCATTTTAGGTTCTTTGTTTTTAAAGAATATATGTTTAAAATGCCAAACTTTGACGTTGTTTGGCATTTTAAATAATAAAAAAAAATCAACAGACAATCGTTAATTTGTAGGTTACCTTAGCCTACAATTAAATACAGCGATTCTGACTTGTCACTCTGGCAGATGCCTGATTTGCGTCATAAGTTTCAGTTTCGATTGTAGGTAACGGTGCATGTACAATGTTGCTGCACCATCTGGCATAAGCATAGCGCACTAAAATTTACATTCCTTTGAATGATTAGCCGCATGTACGCCTGTTGTTCTCTATTTTTATTTTCAGAAAAGATGGCGATATCACCACACGTTCATGGTAGTTTAATGCCATCTAGCTGGCAAATGTCCATAGCCATTCCCTTAATGGACGGAAAATCGAATACACGTAAATGCAAGTAAGAAATATAGGGAGAGTGGTGGGAAACGTATTATAAGGGGAATTGGGGGAGTGTTTTGCTGTTTAGGGCAAAAGCTGGAGTGATGGCTACTTGGGAATGGAGCAGAAGATGATGTTGAGGATGTGACCTGTTGTATACGTGGGGAAGGGAACGAATCGATGGAACATGTCCGGGTTGACTACTGGGGTCTGAAGATTTTGGGAGATGATCAGATATGGAAGGGGAAGATTGATCAGATGGTTGCTTGGGTAGAGGGAGAGCATAGTGTGGTGGAGTATGAGAGGGAGGGACTGAGATTACGTAGGAGAGTAGGGTTGCAAGAGTGTATTATTATATCTAACTCTGTGGGGATTGATGGAACTGTGCTTGGGGGGGGGGGAGAGGGGAGTTTGCACCATGGATGTACCCTGTTTCAAGAGGAAAAACCCGTAGTATCATCATCATGCATTTTTCCATACTCATTCACAAGTAAATTTATTCTGTTTTTATTAGGAATGGCCAACCCAATGGAGTGTTTGTTGTACGAACGAGGAACTTACTGCAGTTTTAGTTGGGGAAAACAGATGTCAAGGTCTCAGCCAGTTAAAGGCTAGCAAGCTAAAACCTACTCAAAATCAACAGGGAAAAAAAGATGGAGCATTGCGTCAACCAACTTCCATGCAGGATGGGACATAGAAAAGGAAATGACACATACATTTATCAAGGTCAGAAAACGAAGAAGAATTTTACTTGGAAATAGTCTAGGCCAAGAACATATGCTTGCTGAATGGTGGGAAGTTGAAACATCAGCAGAATTACTTGAAATAGGTCGACTAAGCTTTGTAAACACATAGGGTGACACTGGCTCACTGGTGCTCCCAAAGAGATGGATGGGGTTGGAGGGGGGGTGGGGGAAGGAAGGTTTCAAAAAGCAGCTGTAAAACAGATTTATTAAAAGTAGAAATTTTTAAATATTTAAATAAAATTTAAGTTGAAACATTTAGTCTGCATCAAAGACAGCATTGGTTGTCAACTTGCTAATTCCGTACAGATAAGTTTAAAGTTGGCTATTGCTGCTTTGAACTGAAGTCAGGCTAACAACTTCTGCAACGTTTTATTTTTTTTTGTTTTGTTTCGGGGGGAAGTGTGAAAAAACTTAGATTGAAAAAGTGCGATTTTTAGTAGTTAAAAGAAAATTAAAACAAACAGATACATAAAAATTGGACCAACACAGCATTACCAATATGCGTAATGTGGGGCCGCAGGGGCACATGGAAGACAAAACAGACGCGGAGGGGAGGGAGCGGAGATGTAGAGGCAAACAAATAACGACACCTGATAATTCCGACTGAGGACGACTTCTCCGACTCAGGCGCTTGAACGGGAAGGGGGGGTGGGGGGCTTACTTTCAGCCCTCTCTGAGAGGTGGGCGGAAAAAGGACTGGGGAAAAAACGTTCAGGATAAAAATCTTTGGGGTAAAAGTGTACGGGGAAAAAAACGGTCTGGGGAAAATATCCGGAGAGAAAAAAAAAACACGTTGGGGAAAATGTGTAGTCATTTCTATCTTGATGGAATTTGTAATTATGTAAAGTTGCCATCTCTTGCTTGCTGACTGGACCGTAATTACCTAATGA
>JAHWFP010044236.1:6757-32166 GCA_023313725.1 Lithobius niger | reverse complement strand
GTTGGTAGCACTTTATTGGGACAACGTATTAGCAATATGCTAAATCAACGTGTTGGTACCATTTTATTGGGCCGACGTAATAGTAACCTGCTAAACCAATGTGTTGGCAACGCTTTATTAAGGTAAATAATAGTTACCTGCAAAAACAATGTGTTGGTAGCACTTTATTGAGCTAAAGTAATAGTAACCTACTAAACCAATGTGCTGGTACCGCTTTATTGGAACAACGTAACAGTAACCTGCTAAACCAATGTGTTGGTAGCACTTTATTGAGCTAAAGTAATAGTAACCTACTAATGTGCTGGTACCTCTTTATTGGAACAATGTGACAGTAAACTGCTAAACCAATGTGTTCGTAGCACTTTATTGGGACAACATAATAGCAACTTGGTAAACCAATCTGTTGGTAGTACTTTATTGGGAAAAGGTAGCAGCAACCTGCTAAATCAATGTGTTGGTGTACAATTATCGGGCCAATGTATTAATTACCAGCTCCGCCAATGTGTTGGCCATCTTCATTGGGCCGACATATTTCTTTTTTCACTCCTAAATATGTTGGCGGTCCTTCTTTGTGTCAAGGTATTTTTTTGTCTGCGCCACCAACAGGTTGGCAGTCATTCGTTGGATCAATGTATTTCTTATGCTGCTTCTTCAATATGTTGGCCATACGTTATCTGCTGCATCAGTACGTTGGACGTCCTTCGCTGGGCCAACGTATTTCTATTTCAGCTTCACTAGTGTGTTGGCGTCCTTCGTTCGGCCAATGAATTTCTTTTTCTGCTCTATCAATATGTTGGCCGTTATTTGTTGGCCCAACGTATTTCTTTTAATGCTCCGCTAGTTTGTTGGCCGTCCTTCATTGAGCCAACGTATTATCTTTTAGCGGCAACTAAAGTTCAGTGCTGGTTTAAATAATTTGTGGCGCCCTGGCCCTACGAGATGACATTGGGACAGGCCGCCACTTACGAAGCAACCCCATAAGGCGGTTTACTGTAAGGTTAGGAGGAGCGGGCTGGAGGTCTTGCAGACAAGCCCGCACATGCAGCACGCCGCTGGCACTTTCGTACCTGTATTCGCAGCTATATAAAGCGCGAATATCGGGTACGACGGGAGCAGTAGGTCCACACAAGGCTTGGTGTGTGGGTGGGACCTCTCGCAGCTAAACAAACAGGAAACATAAAAACAACGTAACTCGAGGATTCCAAGTTGCCGTAGACGGGACGTCACAAACGGGAACGAATTCTCGAACAAGTCTGGTATGCCGGAGCCTGCTAACGAAAGGCCAGCAAGGAGGGAGTAAACTGGGGCTTAAACCACAAATACGTTGTCGGCTCAGTTACTCTCTCCGCTACCATCGGCACGCGACCGCCGCACCTGGGTGCCCTAAGTCCGGGATTGAACTCAAGCGTTAGACCGTGCAAGCCTCCAAGGCTCGGCATTTGGGTGCCGCACCTGAGAGCCTTACGTCCGGAAGTAAAAAGATGACACCTCTCGCACTGAATTAAAAGACGAAGTTTTTTTGGGTACGAGAAGGTTGTATTAAAGGACGAAGCTTTAAAAGACTAACAGGGGATTTTAAAGACGAAGAATTAAAGGATGACGGCACTTTGGAGGGACGGAAATTCGTCACGTGTAAAGGGTTTGACTTCCTTTAAAGGACCAAAGATATTTTTTTTTGTGGACCATACGACGCAGAGGACAGACACCACCCTGTGTAAAACAGAAGCGATGGCTAACGGTTTTCTTTTATTATTAAAATTTTTTTTTAATAAATATTAAGGGAACGAAGCAGCTAGATTTTTTTATTGGGGGGGGGGGCCCACATTTTTTTTATAAGAAGACTTCTTTTAGCACCAGGACCACGACGGACCAGGGAGAATAGAAGAGAAGAAAGGGTTAAAAGGACGACGCCAAGAAGATGCCGCCAGGATTAACCACTTCACCGCAGCAGATTTCTACCAAAGGGTTATAGGCTACTATCAGACTGGGACAGTTTGAGGGTTGAGACGCCTAGAATTCTGCAGTGGACGATTTTTTTTTATTTTTTATTTATCCAAATTAAATCAAGATGGATAAATTTAGAGACTTAGCTAAACATCTGCGGACACCTGATTCAGCTAGACGAGAGGCTGCAGCACAAGTTAGGAGACATGCAAGCTTGCTTGTTTTGGAGGAATTGGACATAGCGGAAAGAACTAGGCTGGAAACGGACCATAACCAAGATTCACCGAGTTGGGAAACTGAAGATGATGTTCCACGGGCTCAGCTCAATGACCCCAACAGGATGTCACTTCCGGCCCAGGAAAGGAGTGATATGCCACTTGCAGACACCACAGAGGGGGATATCACATTTCCTAAGGTAGCAGCACAGCCGCCACCAGCACTTCTACTAGGAGAAAATGCAGCAGGTTTTTCGGGAGGAAGGACTAGCAGTACAATGAATACTAATGAGACAAGGTTCGGATGACTCCGCCACCACATTGTCAAGATCGTTGTTTGCACAAGTAACAGGCAATCAGGAAGTCTACAAACAAGCCTGTGAGGCACTACCGCAGTCAGCAGTAGGCAGCTCACTGGACATATCGATGCCAGTACTCGGTGTGCAAGGAGACAGGAAGAGAGAACCGCAGCTTCAGGGAGGAAATCGGACTGCTGTATCAGAGGCTTTCGCAGTAGAAGAATGGCTGAATTTTTGTCCATTAAGTACAAAAGCCAAGGAGGGTGTGTTATGATTTTTGACACTTCAGGCAGATAGAGAAGCAGGTCAAGGAGTTAAGCCAAGTTTGCCGCAAACGTCTGAACGTACATCCTACAACCAGACATCTTGCACAAACTCGAGTGACCAGCATGTGCCCACTGTGTTTGTCACACAAACAGAGGACACAGCTCCTTTAACATACTCAGAGACGCAAGTGCAGTTTGTTTCTACAAATCAGCCAAAGCTTTGCTCTTGTGTTGTTAAAGACAACCAGCCGCCATCTGAGGGAGTGGAGGACTGCATATCAGGACCTTTGGGTTTAAGGGCCAACACTGCAGCGGCAAAGGAAGACGGTATGAGACAGGATTCGCCACCAAGTGTAGTCAGCGTTGTGTCGACACCAGTCCAACATCATGCACCGTCATTTAAGTTGCCAAAAAGGCCGACGCCCAAGTATACAGGTCATAAGGATCCGCTTTCTGCGCAGGAATTTTTGGATGCCTTGGCCAAGTACCAAGCTACGTTCCAGCTTTCGAACTCATACTTTTTGGAAACGATTTTGCCACTCGCATTAGTAGAAGTTGAGGGTTGGTACAGCTTTAATGCTCCGTTTGAAACATTGGAGTCATTCAAGGCATTGTTCAGACAAGAGTACGGGCCACCAAACTTCACACAACAGCTAAGGCGTGAGTTGGAGAATAGATTCATGCACCGTGACGAGACGTTGTCACACTTCTTAAAATCTATTCAGGCATTTTATGAGAGGTTGGACCCGACGACACCTGAACAAGTCAAGATTCAGCGCGTTCTGCAGCAAATCCATCCCGAGTACCTCCCATATCTGCAGAATAACAATTTGCGACTATGAAGGAATTAGCAGCAGAAGGAACCCGTGCAAGGGAGCTGATTGTAAGGCAACGCACTTATGTACCTCGGCCAGAACCAGAGGAAAGTGTTGCACCAGCATTACCTTGGAGGAAACCAGTAAAGGAAATGGGCAAGAAAAATGGCAATCAGCGTGATTACAGGGTTACGGAGACAACACCAAGAAGCCAGCAGTCACCTCAGTATACTACACCGAAGTGTTCATTCAAGGGCCTCGATCCTTCTGGACTTTCCAGTGGAAAATTTGCCACAAAACAGAAACAGAACAAACCGGCTCAGCACCAGCAGACAAGACATGTGACTGAAGAATCACACGGTGACCAAAGTGGAAGTTTTCAGTCCAAAGGACTTTCAAAGGCGATTGCTTCGCCTGTGGGAAGTCAGGTCACTACAGGTCTCAGTGCAAGGAGAATGTGCCAAAAAACGAGGTTGTGACTCCTTAGTTTCCCATCAGAATAAGGCGTCACCACCAGAAGTAAAGACTGGTGGTAAAGAGAGGGATTGGGACAAGGAAGCGTCAAAATCGTTCGAGCTTGTCATATAAGACAACGACAAGATCTGGATGCAGAGACAAGACAAGAAGTCATACCTTTGCTACCAGCCAAGCTAGAGGGGCGGACATATCCGGCACTGATCGACACAGGAAGTACGTCGTCCATAGTTTCCAAAGAAGTTGCGGACTATTTAGTGAGCAAAAGACATGCATTGCATAAGGACTCACGTATCGTCTTCTTGTTGGCTTCGGGCAGAATAAATGGCCAGAGGTACACACGAGGAAAGATACGGTGGGGTGACAACAACGTCATGATGCATACGTTCTTGATTCTAGAAGACGCAGCAGATAGAGTTCTGTTGGGACGCGACTTCCTATATAAAACAAGGATATCAGTGGCCATTCGGAATGGAGGCTGGAAGATGCCTAAAGATGAGCAACTAACTCCATTCATGGATGAGAAAGAGAGGTTTGCCTTGTGAACACAAGCGAGTAGACGAAGATCTTTCTCAGGCAGAAGATTGGAAGACAATCGAAGGTCAGATTGGCAAAGCGCATTGTACCGAACAGCAGAGGAAGAGTCTGAGGAGAGTTTTGAAAAGGTTTCCCAAGGTGTTAACTTCAAAACTAGGCCTAACTCACAAGTACAAGCACAAAATAAAGCTGAAACCAGATGCAAAACCAGTCAGGGTGCCTTTGCGGCCTGTCAATCATGCTACACGAGCCATTCCTGACAAGCAACTGGATTCATGGCTGGAAGAAGGGGTTATAGAACGCGGATTCAGTGAGTGGAGCACGGTACCGGTTTTGGCTCCTAAGAGAGATGCGCCAAAGGACGAGAAGAGGATGTGTCTTGATTTTCGCCCGTTGAACGCACAGTGTCAGCAGGACAATTACACGACTAACAATGTAGAACAGGTGTTAGGCATGTTGGGAAAGGCAAAATACTTTTCAGTAATTGATCTGAAGGCTGGATGCGTGCAGGTTCCTCTGGATGAAGATAGTATGGCATATTGCTCGTTTCGCATGCATCGTGGCAGTTTTGTGGTGAAACGGATGGCGTTTGGATTGAACGGTGCGCCAGCATCTTTTGCCAGGATGATGGATATTGTTCTGAATGACTCACTGTTCAGTCACGTGATGATTTATTCAGACGATGCCATTTTGTTTTCTGAGGACTTTGACTCACACGTGAAACACATAGAAGATGTATTACAGAAGTTGCAAGATGCCAACCTAACAGCATCCATCAAAAAGACGCACTTTTGTGTGAAAACGGTCAACTGTTTGGGACATACAATCACTGCAAGATCTATAAGTCGAAACCCAGACAGGGTAGAGGTGATTAAGAACTTCCCAGAACCCACCAACGTGAAGGTGCTCCGCAGGATATTGGGAATGTTCGGTTTTTTTTAGGGCGTACATCCCTCTGTTCCATGAGACGGCGTCTGCCATGAATAATCTACTGAAGAAGAGTGTGAAGTGGAACTGGACACAGGAGTGTTCAGCAGCTTTGCAAAGTTTGAAGGATAAACTTATCGGGGCAACTCTACGCCTCCCCGATATGTCCAAGCCCTTCGAACTCCATGCAGATAGTAGCCGCAGCGGCCTGGCGGCGATACTTTTGCAGGAACAGGAAGGAAGGGTTTAGCACCTGTCTTCTTCGTAGGAAGGAGGCTTACAAAGGCTGAATCTAATTATGGAGTCTCGGAGCTTGAGATGTCCTCGGTGATGTTCGGACTTAGAAAATTTAAGCCGTACTTAGAGAACACAAGTTTCATCATCTATAGTGACCACTCAGCCTTGTCACCAATACAGTCATTGAAAGAGCCAGAAGGCAGGTTAGCACGGTGGATTCTTGAGCTTCAAGGATACGACTGTGTTATTAAATACAAGAAAGGAAGCCTGCACGACGCACCAGATGCCATCTCCAGGATGTTTGAGAAGGATCAAGCAAATGAGGAGGTTCATGAAAACTTCAAGATGGACATAAATGCGGCAGACCGACCAACGAATTTTCCTTCTAACGAAGAATTTCAAAAGGCCCAAAGCCAGGATACGTATATCCAGCAACAGATTGCTAAGATTAGAAATAGGCCTACCAGTGATCCGTCACTGGAAGAAACAATGGATTTAGCTACACCTCATGTAGGCAAGCTTTATTTATTTTTCGTACTCTATTTGTCAAGGCATAGAAATAGTCGTAGTCTATTTTTCGTAGTCTATTCGTCAAGGCACGTAATGTGAGGGAACGCGCGACTGGGGACAACATATTAAAAATTGTTGTGCCAAAAAGCCTTCAGACCTGTTGCATAGAAGCGGCTCATGACTCATTGTTGACAGGGCATGGAGGAGTTCAAAAGACAGTTCTTAGGCTATAAGAAACTGTAACTTGGAGAGGAATGACACGGCATGCGACGGACTACGTCAAAACATGTACAAACTGTCAACTCGTCAAGACATCCAATCAGAAACCAATGGGAATGATCCAAAACATGGAACCACCTAGGTATCCGTGGCAGAAAATTTCCGCAGATCTAGTGGGTCCTCTTCCACGGAAAAAGTCTGGTTTTCGATGGATATATGCAATTGTTGATGAATTAATTGGGTATCCAGAATTTTTTGCGCTTAGAAGTGCTAAAGTCAAACAAGTCATATCAGCACTTACATGGACTATTACGCACTGGGGGA
The DNA here is from genome assembly GCA_023313725.1 of Lithobius niger. NCBI lineage: Eukaryota > Metazoa > Arthropoda > Chilopoda > Lithobiomorpha > Lithobiidae > Lithobius > Lithobius niger. The sequence goes on along the minus strand of JAHWFP010044236.1, from coordinate 25,399 downwards.
TGCCTTCCAGGGTGATAACAGACATGGGCGCACAATTCTTCAACAATGCGTGGCAAGCTACAATGCAGAAGCTTGGCATCAAGGCAGACTACTGTACACCTTACCATCCAGCCAGTAATCGAACAGAACGCACCAATAAGGAACTCAAACACTTGCTTCGGGCGTTTGCAGGCAATAATGCAGATTGGTCGGAGAAGTTGGAAGGGTTTGCTTATGCGGTTCAAAGCCAAGTCAACTCAGCAACAGGCTTCAGCCCAGCAGAAATGGTGACAGGCAGGAATTTGTCTTATCCGTGGACGCATCAACAAGAAGCTTTGCAAGGTGTAAAACATCCGGAGCAACACGAGAAGAGAGCTCAAGTACAAGCAGATGTTATAAAAGGGTTTCAGGACATTTATGCTCAAGCAGTGGCGTCCATGAAAAGGTCAAGGGAGCGTCAGAATCCTTATTATAATGCTAAACGTACAGCGGGCACTTTTGCTTCGGGCGTTTGCAGGCAATAAAGCAGATTGGTCGGAGAATCTAGTTGTGAAAACTACACATCAACTAAGTAACGCAGCAGAAGGCATTGCTAGAGGTTTGATGCCAAGATACGAAGGTCCCTACTTAATTACTAAGACGAAAATTGACAGAACCTTCATATTGCAGCACCAAGAGACAGACGCCACCTATGGACTTATAAATATTCAACAGTTAAAAGCTTATCAAAAATAGGCGTGACGATACTGAGCAGACAGCAGTAAAAAGGGCGAATGCACAAGCGACACCACGACAGCAAACAACAACGGCACAAGAAAATGGTGCAACGCCAATAGACCGAGCAGCCGACACCGGCTGACACCAAAAAGGCAAACTCGACAGAAGGAGAACAGTATAAACCAACCAGCTGTATAGAGGCCAGTGTCAAAAAGACAAAAAGTAAAATTGTCACGACATACAGACAAACAATAGCACCGGGAACTGTAGAGGATGCTCAGGACGATTTATCACCAGTGGAAACAACGTCAGGTGACGAAAATGATGACCACAGGATTAATGAGCCTACACAACCACTCTATAGCTTACGTCCATGCAAACACCGGGATTATCGATTTTTAAGAAGTAATAGGCCTATACAACGTCAGGCGGCACAGAAGTTTACACCACCAGTATTTACAAAACGCTATGAAGAGACTGATTTGGTTAAGTTTGCTGAAATAAAATCGGGTGCGAGAGCATTTTCCACAATCCGGTATGCAGGCAAAAATCAACCAATTATGTCAGACGATCCAGCAGACATGGAGCAAGGTTGCCTTAAATATTTAGTCCAAAAGGAATTCGAGGTGGATCACATACCATTTTTCGGGATAGGTGATTTGGTTGACTTAGTGTCTCCAGCCAAAGAAAATGGAAAGGAAATCCAAGAAGGTACTTTTCGGATTATAAATAGGAAAAGTCAACAGCTCTATAGCTTGCAAAATGTGTTGGACGAGAGGGATAAAAGAGAAAGTGGCCAGGTCTTTTTCTTGAAACCCGCGTCGTTGCAGCGAGGGAGAAAGGGCAATAAAGTAACTAAGGAGGAGAAAACCCCCGCTACAACTGAAGGACTATCCCAAGCAAGACGTTAGGAAAAGAAGGTTGGGTAACAACATGTGGACAGCTTCTAGGCTATGGAGGTGTTGTGTCACGTGGGGGTTCAAATGACCAATCGGCTTTCTTTGTGTGTTACACAATAGATCAGTATAGGAGAGCGTTAGGTCGGGGTTTTGGTACCCAAAAATCATTGAGGCTCAAACCTTGATTGGGGACAGACCTGCGTCGCTCTTCACTATTTTAACCTTACGCCAAAGCAGTATGGAGAAAGGCGGAGCACATCCGAGGGCAGGAGAATGCAGCCGTCAGTGGGTGGACCCTTCTCGGCAACGAGAAGAGCCCCACACGGACGACGGCAAGGACGGCAAGTGGGGGAGGGGCCGGCCGTCCAAATAGGAGAGTGAAGAAGAGAGGAAGGTGGCCAAGAACGACCAGCGTCGTTTGGCATATGCTAAAATAAAAGACGAGAGAAAAGGAACGGATGGCACAATGATGGTGATGCCACCAAATATAAAGAAACAACACCAGAAGACAAGGTGGAATTGCTACGACTTTTCCGGTCTTCATCATCAGCGTGCCATAAATGAAAAATGGAGTGCGGACACGTCACCACAACATGTGCAGAGATGGGTGCCGGGACCAGAGGCGAGGCCTCATTTTCTGCCAACGGCTAAAGCAGTCGTGGAAGTGCAGCGATTACAATGTGGAATCCGCTTCATTAAGAATTGGCCAGGAAAAGACTTGGAGGATTTTAGCGGCAAGGCAAGAAATGCGGAGGGCTGGAAACAACCAAAGTGGAAAGCGGGGGAGGGGCCAAGGGCTGTACTTTCAGACGAAAGAAAGAAGGCCAGGAGCAAGGCTCAGAAGGACAGACGACGTTGGCTGAAAAACGTCTGTAAAGTCCTGTTTACTCGAGACGTAATCAGCCGGCAGCCAAGGAGAGGCGGTTACCATCCGTCTTTAAAGAGGCAGCCGCATATTCAAATATCGGGCCTGCTGGAAGACCTTCGTCACCCGGTCGAATGGCCAGCACCAAGGCAGGAAGGCCTGGTGATAGCGTTCGAGCAGCCAAAGATGGAGGACGAGGCATCACCAGTCGTCGAGGCCGAAACCAAATCAGCCACCAGACGCCTCACCACATGATGCACCCGAGGCAGGGGCACCTCTCGCAAATCTGCAGGATGGATTTGGTGCCGAGCTGGGCGAACTCGAAAATCTTCTGGCTGAGTGTTCCATTGAAGACGAAGTCATTCACTCGGATGATGTCATTGACGTCCACACCAGAGAAGATGAGGCTCAATGGCTGCACGGCCTGCACGAAAAACATTTTGACTGAACAAACACTCAGGGCAGCAAAGTGAATGAGAGACACGTCAATAAAACCTAGTGAACAAATTAGTAAACCGGTAAGGGGACACGAACATTCTTGTGAACTCTGCGGTTGCTAGGGTATGTTACTTGTGTGCTCTGGATTGTTATACGTGTTATATTACAACATCATTAATGCCTACGTAATGTTTTAGATACATATTAAGGTAACGTCACACTCAGGATATGTGTTGATTAAAAATTAACCCAGCGGAATATTCAGTAATATTTACCACAGTGTGCATGCGCATATTATTATGTGTTGTAGCCCATAGAAAAATATAGTACAAACTTATATTTCTCTACTCGCAGCCCGTAATAGGTGGATGTACGAGACTTGTTTGTTCGGGCAAAATTTTCTCTAGGGTTACTGGTTTGTTTGTAAATAGGCTAACTTTTGGAAACTAAGATTAAAAAATACGCGTGTAAATATGGCAACAATTTCGAATGTAGAGTGGGAATGAAAGTGTGTAAATAACTTTGTAAATATGTGTAGTTGGACTACTTTCAAACCTACTTTATGCTAGGGGAGGGGGTGTGGCACCCTGGCCCTACGAGATGACGCTTGGACAGGCCGCCACTTACGAAGCAACCCCATAAGGCGCTTCACTGTAAGGTTAGGAGAAGCAGGCTGGAGGTCTCGCAGACAAGCCCTCACGTGCAGCGCGCCGCTGGCACTTTCGTACCTATATTCGCAGCTATATAAAGCGCGAATATCGGGTACGATGGGATCAGTAGGTCCACACACGGCTTGGTGTGTGGATGGGACCTCTCACAGCTAGACAAACAGGAAACATAAAAACAACGTAACTCGAGTATTCCAAGATGCCGTAACGGGACGTCACAAACGGGAACGAATTCTCGAACAAGTCTGGTATGCCGGAGCCTGCTAACGAAAGGCCAGCAAGGAGGGAGTAAACTGGGGCTTAAACCACAAATACGTTGTCAGCTCAGTTACTCTCTCCGCTACCATCGGCACGCGACTGCCGCAAATTATTCTATGTAAAATAGGATTCTTTTACCATAAGAAACGTTACTTTGAGTAGCTTTGATTGTTCATAATATTAATCAGTGTATGGACATGCCACAGATTGGAATTTTCTTTGGTATCATTATAAAATCTTATTTCTGTTTACTGCACTATTTACTTTATATATATATATATATTACTTGTTATATTTTCATAAAACTTGCAACTTTATAATATTTTTAAGATGAAAACTTCTACTCTCCCAGCACTTTTGGGATTTTATACTGTCCAAGCTGAGGTTTACAAACATTTCAGGTAGTGAATAACATCTTCAGCTTCAGTCCGAGATGTGCTGGTTCAGTCCTCCCCAAGTAGGCATCGTGTGTTTTTTTTCAATTTTTTTTTTTATTTAGTTGTCGATTGACAATGGTGCCCCAACATTGGCATAATGGAGTCATACGAATCACTTTGACTCCGTTGGCCCAACTTCACCAATATCGAATGATAAACATTGGTCCAACGTTGCACCTGCAAGTTGGCTCAGCCATTGGCCAGTGACAAAGTAATGTTGGGCCAACCGTTGGATGCCACCATTGAAGCCATGTTTAAAAAGTTGGCGCTGCGATGTTGGCACAACACAGGAACACAAATTGCCTACGTAGGACCAATATGTTGAGCCGGCCATTGGCCAACGTATAAAAAAAATGTTGGGCCAGCCGTTGAATGCCACCATTAGGCCAATGTTAAATGTTGGCGCTGTGACGTTGGGCTAACTACTGGCCAACTGATCAATGCTTGCGACGAACTCTGTGCCATAGTAATATGCCTGACAATGATGACTGCCAATAACTTAATGCCATGGAAATTTATTTTGTTTCATAAATCCTGCATTACTATGTAGAACATGTTTGTAAACCTTACAATAAATATTGTTTGATTTTAAAGCTGTGTTCTTGTTAGTTTTACTCACTAGCAAATATGTTCATACGCAGATAACATCAACATATATGTTTCACATTTTCAAATGAACTGTTCATCCTACAAGGAAAATGAATAGGACCAAATCTGTTGGAAATTTAATTTCCTACAGATTTTGTCCTATGTAACTTTTTTCCTAGAAATGATTGGTCTGTAGATATAGCTGAAAATGTATTTTTGGCAGCCATTTTCCAACAAAATATCAGGCTTGTCAAGTAGACACAGAAATCTAAAGCAAATGACGGAAAACAGTCATAAAATAGATCAAGGCAAAATAAAAAAAATACGGTGTATCGTATACCGTGTGGTGAAAGCAAATGTGGGGCCAGTTATATTGGCCAGAGCCTGCAAAGGCTATAGGAACGTCTCAATTCCCACAAATCTAATTTTAAATTGCATACTGAATCCAGTTCACTTGTTCAACACTGTTTTAAAACACGAATCTCCCCCAAAAAGCTCTCAACAGGGCATGCACCAGCCCTGGATAGGACCGAAATACTTTTCACCTAAAAAAAACCAGGGCAAGAATAAACCTTGAATCACTTATTATCCTTACTCATGTATCCTTACTCATGTAATAATATATTAATAAAATTGTTTACCTAAAGCGGTAAGTTCAATACTGATTGGTGAGAAGCCCTTCAAATGTGTATTGTGCGACTCTCAGATCCGCAATTGTGAAATTGAAGCAGCTGAATACTCTGATGTTCTTAACATCTGTTAACCAATTGCCAAATTAAGCTGCAAACTGTGGTGCGGAGGACACCCACAGGTTTCCTTGTTTGGTTGATTCTGAGTGATCTCTGTTTCTTGTGCACCATGCCTAACCTTAATGAATGTCCTTCTTGTAAAAGAAAAGTGGTGAACACCGATAAAGACTCAATGCAATGTGGAATCTGTCTAACGTGGTGGAACCCTGTCAAATGCCTGAAGTATGAAGCTGACACCTTTAAAACGCTTTCAATTGATGCGGTGCCTTGGTTCTGTAAATTCTGTAGAACACAACTTTCTTGTTTAAATTCAAACTTGGACCAAATTAAAGCTCAAGGGGACCAAAGAAATAAACTGCTAGCAGAAATTAAGAAAAAAAATGGATGCCAAGGCAGAACAGATCGCGGCTATTAACTTTCGTTTGGACGAACATGAAGTGAGTATTGAAAGGCTGAAATCAAAAATGGAAGATCTTGCGCATTCATGTTCTAACACAAACAAGTCAGATGTTGATGTGGAAGAAATTTTCAGTGAGATGGAGCTTCGTCAACGAATTCGTAATAACCTGGTTATGTTTGGTGTGAAGGGCCAGAACAAAATTGATACGGCGAAAGAGGTACTGGAATCTATCGGATGTGACTCACTTTTGTACAAAGCCTCTATTATTGGGAAGAATCCTACAGCAGAAAATGCTTTGATACGACTGCACTTTGATTTTGCTTTGAAGATACTCAAAAGGTACTAACCAACACTAAGAATTTGAAAAATCATCCGGACTTTAAAAGGACCTTTATTAGGCGGGAAACAACCTTTTCACAAAGGAAAAAACATACAGAATTAAAAAATGAAGCCAAACTGCGTAAAGCTCAAGGTGAAAAAGTTTTTGTCAGAAATGGCAAGGTTGTTTGTGTCAATAGAAAAACAGAATGACGCCAGACGATTGAATCTCCCACTGTCGATGTAAAAATCTGCCTTACGAATGCTCGGTCGCTGAAGAATAAGTTTCTCGATCTTGACTTACTTTTAGCGACGGAACACCCAAATATACTTTGCGTTACTGAAACTTGGCTGAATGCGTCAATCCCTGATGCCGCATTACTACGTACAGGATATTCTGTTGTCTGCAGAAGGGACCGGGCTGCCGATAACACGGGAGGTCGTATTTTGGTTCTGGCAAGTAGTAATTTAAATATTTATGAGGATTGCAACTCAACCCAGTCAGAGTTTGGTTGTAAATTTGTACTAAAATTGTATACCACACTCCACTTTTTACTGGTATATTGCCAACCAGATTCTACAGTTTTAATGGACGAATGGTATTCCAACTGTCTTATCCAGCAGGCTAAGCAAAAGAATTGTGTGATATTAGGTGATTTCAATTTAACATCTGTTAATTGGTCAACCTTATACGCATCAAAATCTAGTGATCAACGGCTACCAAGAACAATTTGTATGTTGGGATTACCACAAGTGGTTGATTTCCCAACTCGTGGTGCAAACACACTGGATCTGGTTTTGCGTAAAGATATTTCTATGGTGTCAAATTGCTCGTCCTTAGGAGGCTTTGGTACTAGTGACCATGAGGTAGTCAAGTTTGAATTAACATTGAAATCGCCAATCCCTGTAAAGACTGATGTTGATATAAGTATGATCAAATTAACCTTGAGTTGCTTGCAAACTCTTTAAACACCTGTGATTGGTTTAATCCACCCATTTCTGTAGTGAGGGATAAGTTTTACGATATTTTGGAAAATGTACGACTGCAATGTCGAGTTGAGTGTCTGTCAAAAAAGTTTGTGCCAGCATGGATGAATAAGCATATTCTTGACTTAATCAAAAGGAAAAAAAAATGTGGAGTAAATGGCAAAAATACAACACTTTGGAATTTAAACTGGAATACATTCAGTTAAATAAGGAGGTTAAGGTCCAATCTATCATTTGTAAAAAAGAATATGAAAACAACCTTGCGAAGTCAGCCAAGACGGATCCGAGACCGTTTTTTAGACACGCTAAACTCTGTAATACTGGTGGGGCCAAAATTCGTGCGCTGCAATCACATAATGGTCAAGTTTGCTACGAAACGGTAGATATTTGTAATACCTTCTGTACACATTTTGTAAGTATAGCAAATAATTACAATGGTAGAACTCCACAGGTTAACGCCGCAAAAATGTGTAGGCCTATCCCGCCACTGCAAATTGATGACGAAATGGTGAGGCAAGCATTTGTTAAATTTAACAAGAGTTCAGCAGGGGGACCAGATAATATGCACGGATTATTTTGTTGAACGTATCAAAGATGTGATTTCTCCTATTCTTGTTGTGTTATTTAACAGAAACCTGAACGAGAACTATGTTCCAAATGTATGGCGTAAAGCCTTTATCACACCCATTTGTAAGGGAGGGAATAAGAGACTACCAGTTAACTATAGACCTATCAGTCTAACTTGTCATTTTTCGAAACTATTTGAACGTGTGCTCAACATCCATATTGTTAAATATTTAGAAACTTATACTTTCTTTGACCCACCCAACACGGATTCAGACAGGGTCTATCAACGGTGACAAATTTGCTGACTTTCTGTGATCCAGTTCTTAAGTGGATGGATAATCGACAGTCGATAGATATTATTTACTTTGATCTGGAAAAACCATACGATAAGGTATGCAGGAACAAATTACGACTCAAGTGTGCTCAAATAGGGATAGTAGGCTATATTGTTGACTGGATTTTGCACTGGTTAAGTAATCGTAAGATTGCTGTTATTTTGGAGGGACAGCAGTCATCTTGGACCGCTTTGTTGAGTGGCTTACCCCAGGGGTCGGTGTTAGCACCAGTGTTATTTTCTATTTTCATTGCTGATTTTTGTTGTATCCCTGGAGTGAGCCACTCGAAATTTGTGGACGACTCGAAGATGGCTGCGGTTGTTAATACTGGCATGGAATGGACACTTTTCCAGCATGCAGTGGATCAAGCTTTGGCTTGGAGTAATACTTGGCAACTTCCCATTAATGTAAACAAGGTGAAAGTTCTGCATGTGGGGAGAGACAACCCTCGATGTCAGTATTTTTTGAACGATGTGGAAATTTCGGAGGTTTCGGTAATGAGAGACCTGGGCGTATTTATTGACCATTCTTTCAATTTCTCCCATCATGTTGAAATTTGCACAAAGAAAGCAGTTGCAGTCTCGTTCATGATTGGTAGAACTATTGTGTCTAAATCACCAAAGGTCTTCATTCCATTGTATAAGGCTCTAGTACGCCCTGGATTAGAATACGGTATACCTTTTTGGAACCCGCTGTTCAAAAAGGACTCGCAAATCCTTGAAAATGTCCAGCGTCGTTTTACTAAAAGGATTTCAGGGTTGTTTAATGTACCGTACGATCAACGTCTACGCCGGCTTCAGCTTCCATCCTTGAAATGGAGGAGACAGCGTGGAAATTTAATTTATATGTATAAGGTGTTACAGGGATTGCTGCCCAACCTTGTGAACTCTTTTTTTGTACTCAACAATTGTAATTATGAAACTAGGGGGAATTCCTTTAAATTGGTAATTCCAAACATCCATTATGATGCTGTGAGGAACTCTTTTGCAGTGAGAAATACCACGTTTTGGAATGGTTTACCACAGGACGTTGTGGATGCGTCCTCTCTGGTCTGTTTTAAAAATAGACTAGACAGCCATGTAAACGAGGAAATAGAGTACGACTTTGACTAGGATGTAGCTACACTGACCACGGTGTTTTGACTCGTTACTATTGTCTTTCTTGCCTTCGTCGTTTGACCTTAACAATTTTTTGCTACCCTGGAACCGTTGTTATTGTTATCGTGTTGACTACTGTACTATTGAGTAACCTATTGTATTATATTGTACTTTGTTGTTGGTTTGCTGCTATTATTGAGATAATCGACCTTGTTTTTCGTTAGTCGTTTTACGGAGAACTTGCTTATATGTATCGACACAATCATAAATTGATACTGTCGACAAATGTTAATTTAAATAAATAAATAAATAAATAAACCTCCTGTTTACAATCATTTAATTCCAGAAAGCAAATCTCTAAAAGAATATTTTCCAGTCATCAACAACCTACAACTTAACAATTTCAACAAGTTCAAGAAAAAGCCGTCTGACTAACCACCCTATATAATTTGGACCAGGCCAAAGTATTCTGAACCACGTGACATCACTGCCTCCTGTTACCACTCTACTTCCGGGCGCCCATCGAGTAACATGGTGTATAATTTGGTATGTTTTATATTTTTAAAATGTTTAAAGTTTTAGGCCTAAACCATGCCTGAATGGTTTGTTTTTATAGACTTGGTGACTCGGCAGATACTGCCATGAATTTTTTTAATGTTTTAGTGTTTATTTTTACCTGAAGACGGGAGGTTGTCCTCCCGAAACGTGTGTGGTTTTATTTGTGCACGATTCTGTCTGTTACTCTATCTTATCTTAATTCCATTACCTGGACACATGGGCCAATTTTCAGCTTTATGTTATTTTTTTTCTAATTTGCCTGGTCTATGTACAAATTAAAGGAAAACCCAATGGTATTATACCTAATTCAAAGGATACCATTCAAATACCAACGCCGACATTAGCTTTGAGTCCAACTTTCATGGCTTAGTCGCAAACATAATAAATGGATAATACATTGTTCCCTAAACAGTGTTAACCTTTCTTTTGAAGTAGATAGACTGTGATACTACTGTCAGTTTATTAAAAAGAAGAGCACTGTCGTGTTCTGGAATATGCCCACACTCCGGTGTGTAGATAACCACCTACTACGTAAGGTTTACCTTGTGAGGTCACATCAAGTGACCTAATGCTGCAGTAAATCAATAGCAGCATTTGCAATGCCACTTCTCTTAAGCCAATTACCTAGAATTGGTCTGATTTACTAGTGATGCAAGCTTCGATTCACCACGGCCACGACTTGAGCTATGTTAGCATTAAAATTCCGTTTAATATCTCTGTTCCTTTTATGCCCCTACGTAACTGCTGCTGATTTAATTAAATTAATTGGTAACTCAGTACTTAAAAATAGAACTGCCTCCAAGCATGCAATTCGGTCACGAACGTAGACGTTATAAGGCCATAAACTGTGCAAAATTGGTATACAAGTAGTAGATCGAATGGTTTTGTAGCAAAACCAAATACTAACTTAGCCCTTAAAATAGTATGGGCCGTGTCAGTACGGCTCAGCCTTTGCCTTTGGACCTAGGACCTAGACCTTTGGTTTCAAAGGTCGTGGGTTCGATTCCTCAACCAGGCAGTCTGACATTTAAGTCCAAAAGGCAACGGAAATAGGTTTGCACCTGTATTTATTTGTCTTAAAATGGTATTGCTTGAGTCAAAAGAAAAAAAGGCGAAAAAGTCACGGGAAAAAAATGAAGGAAGAAAAAAGGCCAAGGGGATAAAAGCCGAAAGAAAAGAAAAGCCTGAAGAAATAAAATCAGTGGGAGAAAAATCTTTACACTTCTTCTAACGTCCGAACCAGCAAAAAGGCACGTCACACTGTTATAATATAAAAAACTTTCTCACTGCATTGACCAGATATTATTTTCATGAAAATAGCTGTAGTTACGTGTAACCAGTACTAACCCCTAAACCAGAAAAATATCAACTTTACTGAACAAGAAAACAAGAAAAATATCAACTTTACTGAACAAGATAACAAGAAAACGTTAAGGTTTGACGCTATTCTTGACTTTTATGTCATCAAACAACCAAAATCACCCAGTCAAAAAGGGTTTTAGCCTTTTCTGTCGCATTTTTATTATTCCTCAGATTCCTGAAAGAAGCCAAACTGTCTTAGGTGTAAAAGGTACAACTGGTTATCTACATCTCATTTTCATCCGGATAGGAAACACGTTTGATGTTGGCGTTGAATCTTGGCGAGCGATACACTAACTGATCATTTTAAACAACATTAAGTTGTGTGCTGAAAACAGGTCACGGAAAAAACACGCATGGAAAAAAGGCTGAAGGAAAACCTGAAGAAATAAAACCACGGATTCGCTTCATTACAATAACTTATCTTTAAAACGATTTTTAAAAAATCGCATGAAAGAGAGCCATGGAAAAAAGCTTGGAAAAACAGCTATGCAAAAAACGCTCAACAGGAAAAAAAAAACAGTCTAAGAAAAAAAGTCACAGAAAAAAAGGCCCCGAAAAAAATGAAAGAAAAAAGCTGTGAAAAAAGCATTAGGGAAAAAACCGCAAGAAAAGCCAGAGGAAATAAAATCAGCAGAAGAAAAATGTTACAATTATTGTCTTTGTGGCAGGAAATGCGCCAAAGTCCAAAATCACGAACAGTTTTTAAAACTGCGTAAAATGGTGCATGTAAAGGTGTTTTATTTACGATGTTTTTTTTGTTTTGTTTTTAAGACCTTTTTTTAAACAAAAAAAGCCCTTTCACCATTTTCGCATACACATTTAAAAGAAAATAGCTTTTGTTACTCATGCAGACAAGCCTACATTGAAGTCAGCATCTTTAAGAAGAGTAAGTGTAATCTTAGTGGAAATGACCCGAGATATCCTTAAGTTAATTTAAATTCTTTTACTTCAGGGGTGCTGCCAGGGTTACCGGCTTTTTTCACATTATTCGCATACCTACTTTTTATTTATTTTTTCACATTTTCAGCATACCTACTCTTCTTTTTTGGTTCACATTATTCGCATACCTACTTTTCATTTTTTTTCACATTTTCAGCATACTTACTTTTCATTTCACTAGAATTTCATTTTTTTTTGTTTTTTAAGATGCCTTTAAAATTTGCTGTAATAAAAATAATGTTACATTCGTGTAACTATTGTGCTTATTAATGACAAACATGTGACAAGATTTAAAGGCATAACATAAAAATTATTTCTGTCTAAAGCTTCACAAATCTGTAACAAAAGTTTAGCTGCTTGATTCCACAAACATTTTTTTAGCACTTTGAAGATTGCTCTCATCTTATTTGGGGCAGTCTTGTTTTTCTATTGTTTCTTGCAGTAGTTTTAGTCCCTCATCTTTTATGTTTTCTGCTAAATGAAACCTAATCCTCGGCCCAAAACTGGCATATAATTTTACTGTTTTTACAAGAGTTTGTACGTTTTGCCCTTTTTTTCGTACCACCAATCGTATTTTTCATATTTTATCGCATTTTTAACCTTTTTCTTACCATTAGCAAATTTTCACGTTTTTCACATTTTTCACATTGGCAGCACCCCTGAATCATTCTACATAAACAAATACCCATATTCTCACCGCTGTTCCATTTCTCATATTCTAATTATCCAGTTAGGATGATTAAATTAAATTAATCTGCAGCGGTACAAAGAACATTTCGAACCAGGCTGCGTGAACTTAATATTCGCTTTTTGCCCCCATTTACCTGCGTAGTGACGCATCCGATTTCCACAACCGTCCACCCCTCGTTCCATTACTGTTGACTCTTCCGTTAGCCTTGCCCAAAAATCCAATACCCTCGACCCAGTCTAGGCCATCAACCTCCACAACCTAGTTCGTTATATCGGGGTCCAAACGCTCTTTGTTGCTGCTACCCCCTCTCCGAAATTACCCACCAATAGGGAATAGCGTAACATATCCCCACCCCTTCGTCAGCCAATGAAAGTGGAGCTTACGTGCGATACTGCCTGCCGACTGGAGGGTTCAACGAACTCGTAAAGTACCCCCTTGTATCGTAATTTCACTAGGGCAGACTTGGTACCCCCTAACCCCTACCCCTACCCTTAATAATAACCCACCCCTCCCCGCAGACGAGACACAAACCGGCTATGTTGTTGAAAGGGAAAGTGAAATGGTCCTCTTACCCCCTGCGTCTACTCACGGCCAAATTATTGGATCTATAATTTTGCAGGTACTGATCTATGTCATTATTTTGTTTATGTTGTTTCGGATGGGTGTCTTTATTAAGGAGATAGCTTGAAATATCCGCAATTTGTGTCCCGGTATTGCGTCAGTACAACATCTGTTTTTCAGTGAGACGGCGACTCTCGCGGCGTTGGAGTGGTCTGTGTAATGAAAATTAGAGTTGTAGACCCCTATTTATTTGATTGCAAAAGACCGGTATGATGAGCTGATGCTGCAATTTCCAGTACGTGCGTAATTTCCATAAATAAAGAAAAAATCGCATTATGATGACTGTGTAAGATGGAAATCTCTGTATGCGAAAATATCGCTATATCGACACTCAAAATTCGCGCTTCCTTTTAATCACTACTAGTGGTAGAAATTTTCAAATTTCCAGGCTTAAAGTGGCACTATCACCGATTGAAAGCAGACGAAATCTGACAACATCTAGCGCTGTGTAATACCATCTAGCTCTTGCTTGCACCTTGCGAAGGAATGCATAACGGCATTTCTTTTAACGAAACAAACAAGCCACGACATCCCTAATTATTGACTGAAAATTTGGGGGTAAGCTATAAAGATTAACAATATCGTTGTCGCTAGATGGCGCCACGGTATTTTCATTCGCATTTCAATTGGTGATAGTGCCACTTTGATTGTGTTGTGTAAGTAGAGGTTTCTGTTATACAGTTTTAGGGGCCATTTTTGTTCACGAAATTTATTTTTGCTGGAATGGCATAGCTTATGGTATTTTTTACGCTGATTACGAAAGGCTGTGTCTCTGGTCCCGGTGATGGGATCCAGGATTGAAAGAGTTTGGTCCCGGTGAATCAATTGAAAACTAGGCCTTGATCTTGTTAAAGTGAACATAACCTGCCTAATCACACGATACTTAACTTAACCTAACCTAATCAACTCTAAACTAATCCAAATATTCCTTAAAACTATCCTTTTGTGTTTGCCGTGATCCATATTCACAGACTTGCGGTCCCGGCAATGTGTCCAAGATAGGCTTGAAACAGTTACGGGCCAACTGGGACTAGAGACACTACGTTCTGTTATACAGTTTTGTGTGCCATTTTTTTCACGAAATTAATTTTCGCTGGAATGACATGGTTTATGGCATTTTTCATGCTGATTACGAAAATGCTAACGATTTTTAATAATCTTGATGAGTTATCGTGATAACTATTTAGTTATCCAATTAGTTATCTAATATTCAGTTAGAATCAAAACATTCTTTCAAAATTTAACATTGGAGAAGTTAAATATGCATTACTAATTGGATGGAATTTGATTCTGATGTTTAGCCACAACGAGCGCGGTAGCGCAAGCGGGGCATGTAATTTAGAGAAAAAATTATTCGGGGAAACGGGAAGACGCCAAATAAATTTCTGCCGAATAATGTTTGTAAAAATTACGTGCCTCACTCTTGGCGCCGCGCTCTCTGCGGCTAAACATATAACATAAGAAGCCGCAACTTATCAGAAATTCCTTCCAATTAGGAATGCATATTTAACTTCTCGAATGTTAAATTTTGAGAAAAAAAATATTATGGTTCTAATTGAATATTTGATAATTAATTGGATAAATAATTCGTTATAGTGATAACTAATGAAGATAATTAAAAATGGTTAGCATATTCGTAATCAGAGTGAAAAATACCATAAAACCATGTCATTTCAGTAAAAAATAATTTCGCGACAAAATGAACCTTGTATTGGAGATGGAAAATTAGCCTTGTATTGGAGAATGCTGTCTCTTACGAAGAATATCCTTGGTAGGAATGTGATCTTGTTGCTTTATGTGCAATTGTTGGAATGCGTAAGGATTCTTTTGTATACTATGTAGATGGATTTTATTCCTATGTGTAAAAAACCTTTCACCCATTAGATGAGTAACTAAAGTACAAACGGATATGCGCTATAAAAACGGATATTAATGGTCGAAAATTCCGAATAAATTGTTTCACAAAACCTAAACTACCTCATTGGAAATTTGAACGTGCTTCTTTAGTAAACGTTGGCTTTGCTGTGCTGCATGTTGTTTTGCTGCATTCAGTCAAATCACTGAGTATTTCCATCCCCACGATGACCAAAAAGATGGGGTGGACAGACTGGAAAAGAATCAGCTGGCTTCTGTATTCAAGTATTATAAGTTCATACGCCATCTTCAGTAGAGGAGCTACCAACACATCAACCACCGTCCTTGTCCTCATCAACATTGTTGTGTTCTTGTCAGTAAGGCAGAGTGATTGTTTTTTTTCTCCTAAACCTTAGCCGTAATTTAATTTTTCTCTTCTAGAAGATAGATAGTTCAATTTCTCCTTTGTAGAATAATAGTAAAATATCGGAGTTCTATTTTTCTCTTGAGTTTGGTAGTCACATTTTTTAAAAGCTTAATTTCTCGGTGGGAAAAGAAGTAAACTGTTTACAGGCCCGATTTCCTTGGGTTGGGTAGTCACATACTTAAAGACGTCAGTTTCTCTCTTGGGGAAAGTAGCAAAATGTTTGCAAGCTCAATTGAGAGAGTTTACAAGCTCAATGTAAGAGTTTAATTCTCTGGGGAAAAAGTAGTAAAATGTTTACAAGCCCAATTTATCTGTTGGGTTGGGTGGTAACATTCGTAAGAGTTCAGTTTCTCTCTTGGGGAAAGGAGTAAAATGTTTACGAGTTGAATTTCTCTCTTGGGTTGACTTTAATAGTCTAAATTCTCTCTTGGGAAAATTAGTAAACATTTTACAGCTCAGTTTATCATTTGGGTCTCGTGGTCACGTGTCTTAAGAGTCTAATTTCTCTCTTGAGTTACCGTTTGCTGTAGTAAAATGTTAACAAGCTACGTTTTTCTCTTGGGTTAGCTGGTCATATTTTTAAGTGTTCAGATTTTCTCTGGGAAAAATAGTAAAATGGTTTACAATCTCATGTTCTATTTTGGGTTGGGTAACAACATTTTTAAGAGTTCAATTTTGAGTTCCAAGGTATTCTATGTAGGGAGGGGATGTGACGTCACATGACGTTCTAGCTATTTGGCTGATTTTCCAATTTCCTTTATACAATTTACAGTGTCTTGTGTATAATTTACAGAGTTAATCCTTCGTCGAGCCTTGTGTTCAGTTTTCTGGAGTCATGATTTTTTCTTCTGAAAATCTTAAGAGAGTTGAATCTCTACACGTTAGTCAAATTAAATTGAAAACGGCATAGGCTATGGCCTCCCAAATATGAATAAATAAATAGCACTTTCAGCTTCAATCATAATACATTACTCAAACTCTGCCCATTGAAATCAAAACCAACTAACTTTATCTGCATACCATACTTCCTACAAGCCACTGAACATCTTATGAAACTTTTAGCTTCACAGGCGTAACTTTCGTTTCAGCTGCATCATCCAATCTCAAAAACCTTACCATGCCAGATATTGCAACTGATCAAAAAACTAAAACACGATACTAAACAATATCTATCAAATACCATGTTGTAAGTTGACTGTCGAAACAGGCTCTATACAAAAAAATAGCACCATCAAATACAAAGACCCAACAAATTCCCTGGTACAAACACCAGATGAAGACAGGGCACACCCCAGACTTGGAAAATACACAAATTATTTTCCAAGTAAATAATTTTCAGCTTGATTAAACTTAGAAACGTCGTGTATTAAATTTGTATTGTGTATTTATTGTATTAACTCCAATCATACCGACTTTGCTTGTTTTTTTTTTCCGCACCGTCATGAATTGATATCTTGAGGTATACCACAAGGTTCTGTGCTTGGATCACTCTTATTTTTAATTTACTTAAACCAGGAGCTTGCGAATGCACACAAGTCTGTAGGATGTGGGAGTGTCCATGCTGCAAATATCGCTTCATGTGCCATCCCTTCATAAGTTCATATGGAAGTGAAGCTGTCGGTTTCGATTTCTGGCTCTAGGCTAGTTGATTCGACATCACCAGGATCTCAGTTTAAGCAATTCTAGAGCTCATTAACTTTCCGGTTATGTGTGTTACCTCTTATACAGTATTATGCTGCTGATAGACATTCCACCCTAATAACGACCAAACAAATGATCAATGTAGGCAGAGCGTGCGCAGATCCCCGAGGAGGCAGGGGAAACTTTTAATAAAAGGGCATAGTATTTTTTAGTGTACGCTTCTTCTGGGGGCCTTTCCTCTTTATTATTTAGCTCGCTGTTTTTGTCCTTTCTAGGCCTTTAACTTTCTTAGGTACTACTCTGGAAAACCTGAAAAACTCAGGGAAATTATTTCGATATAGTAGGAATCCTGTTTAATGGTCATATATTTACTTTTATTAAGGTACATGGCAATGAAACCATCATCCAAGTCATTATTTAGCGTAAATACCTGACCACTGATTATTTTGCATTAGGCTAATTTAGTTTAGTTAATTCGTGATTGCAATAAAATGTTCCAAAAGGCCATGTGTTATAGCTGTTTTCACCTTGTCTCTACAAATCGTAAAGAACAAAGATGCCGAATTTTTCTGCATTGGCTGTGTTATGTATGGTTAAATAACTTCAAAGCTATATGAGGATACCGGATGCGAGCTTGGGCAGTTACCGTGCTGAGACGTAGGCTGTTCTGCCTCTAGTCTACCTCCATTTAAACAGGGATATCCTATTCACCAGGAAGAAGCAAGTATTATTATTTCTATTTTTTTTCCATTCTGGAGCTTTACGACTATCAGACTTCTCGGATTTTCAAAAAGTAAACGAATTTGTTTATTTACCAATCTAATTATAAAAATGAATGAGATGCAGTCAACTTAAACTTACATTCATAAGATCGAAGACTTCATATTACCTTACATTCGTAAGGTCGATAACAAAGATCATTCATATTACATTAACTTTGTTGTAAGGTCGAAAACGATGCTCATTCATATTTCTTTAACTTCGTAAGGTCGAAGACGAAGCTCATTCATATTTCTTTAACTTCGTAAGGTCGGAGACGAAGCTCATTCATATTACTTTAACTTCGTAACGTCGAAGACGAAGCTCATTCATATTACTTTAACTTCGTAAGGTGAAGACGAAGCTCATTCATATTACTTTAACTTCGTAAGGTCGAAGATGAAGCTCATTCATATTTCTTTAACTTCGTAAGTCGCCGACGAAGCTCATTCATATTACTTTAACTTCGTAAGGTCGAAGACGAAGCT
>JAHWFP010044235.1:0-34334 GCA_023313725.1 Lithobius niger | reverse complement strand
AGTTGCTTATCATTCAGCATTTGACACTGTAGTTGGTCTGCCAAAATAGGAAGCGATTTAATGGTCTGCAGATTCATAAATCTCCAGCCAGAGGCGTGTTAGGACGGCCATTTTCATAAGGCGTTAGCGTCCTTGACAAGAAATCAGCTGGCAAATTAAGCCTACCGGTAATGTACTGGAGGTCGAAATCGTATCCATCTAGGGAAAAAGCCCACAACTGAATGCGTGCGGTGGCCATGACTGGAATAATTGATCCCGAACACCCACAACAATGTCTGTTGATCAGTTTTCTAAGCGAACCGTCGGCCAAAAAGGTACTTGAGGAAGCGTTAGACTCCGAATATAATTGATAACGCCTCTTGGTCAAATTGGGGGTAACCAATTTCCGCTTTAGAGAGAGTCTGAGAGACTCTATCTAAAGACTCTATCTGCGAGACTCTGAGCAATCGGCCTATCTTTGCCATTAGGAAAAGTATAAATAATAATAATTTGTTGCTGGAGCAACAGGACTGGCAAGGACCCAGTGGGCCACTGACTGCCAGCCTAAAAAACGGATATCCGTAGTATATATATGAAGATTAAAAGTAAGATGGGAGGGTGTGGCAAAGAGTGGGATTATTAAAATGGAAAAGCACAAATTAAAAGCATGCGTACACGTTAAACAAAAAACAAGTTTAAAAATAGCATGGCCAAATGAACTGGAATAGGTAGGTTGGGTAAGGTCACGACTGCCTTACCACCAAGGTTAGACCTACCAGGGACACAAAGGTCCCCGATGGCATCGCCAGACGTGTAGGAAAGGCAGGGTAGGAGAGATGGCCAATTATTACACGCTGTCACTAATTAAATTATTTTTTAATGTTAAATATCAACCAACATAAGGTGATGTCACTACATTACACAAGCAAGCAATAAATTAATAATAAAAGCTCCATAAAACATCATAAAAGCAAATTAATTAAAACCACCACTGCAGTAACCAATGTAGTAGCAATGAAATCTATACAGAATAATGCATTATATTACAATTATATAAAACAATAAAATTATGTAAAATAATAAAAGAATGCACACACATAAAAATACTGTTCAGTGAACAGTAGTCATATTTAAAAATAAAAAATAAAATAAAAATATGGATAATAATATACAATTTTTTGTGACTCTAAATACAAAAGGATAAAGAAGGGATTGGTTGTATCCACTGAACTTTACCTAAATACATAAAACTAAAACAATATCAAATGTAACAAAGCCGGTAATCCCTTTGTCCCAAATAATTATAAAATGCCATTAAAAATTACTTACGTATTTCGTCAGATCAATGCCTTTTAGCCTAGATTTGAAGGTTGCTAATGTAGGTGCCTGTGCAACATCTGCAGGGAGTGCATTCCACGGACCAACAACCCGATTTGAGAAAAAGAACTTACAACAATCTCGCTTAATTTGTTTAACAACAAGTTTAAGTCGGTGACCCCTGGTGTATTCATCTTTCCTTTTTTGGAAGAAAAGGTTACTATTAATATTTGTAAGGCCATGCAGAATTGAGTATGTTAAGTTTAGGTCCAGTCTTGGCCTTCTAATTTCAAGAGAGTCAAGATCTGGCAAATATTTTGTGAATCTCCTGTGGACAGACTCTATGAGATTAATATATTTTACTAGATGTGGAGACCAGACTTGACAAGCATACTCCAGGATTGGTCTCACCTAAGTCTTAAAAGCCCATACTAGCGTATTCCGATTACCAGATGTAAAACATCTCCTAATAATGGCCGTTTTCTGCCATGCGATCTTCACGATATTATCACAATGAGATCCACTTTTAAGGTCACTGGAGAACCAGACATCTAGGTTTTTAACTACAGTAACATGATTTAGAAAATTTCCGTAAATTGCATAGTCCAAATTCTTATTTTTTTTACCAATGTGGAAAACTTTACATTTTGGACTGGACAAGGGTAAGTTCCATTTTTTTTTACCATAGTTCCAACTCTAGCAAGGATGAGGACAATGCATGATGGGCCTCAGTGGTCATAATCTTATTATAGAACTTAACGTCATCGGCAAATGTTGGGGTAACTATGTGTGGATTAGAAATTTTTAGATCATCAGAAAGAGTAACGGACCCAGCACTGAACCCTGGGGAACACCACTTGCAACATAACATTCTTTAGAAGTTGTTTCTCCCACACAGACCTGTTGCGTTCTATTTGATAGGAAGTCGTTTATCCATCTAAGAATATGACCCCCAATACCATAATTTAAGAGTTTAAGGCTCAGCTCTTGGTGAGGTACAGAGTCGAAGGCTTTAGCAAAGCCAATCAGTACGACATCCGTTGGTTTTGCACGTTCCAGAGCTCTTGTCCAGTCATTGAGACAACGCAGAAGTTGAAGGATGGTCGACCTTCCTGGCAAGAATCCAAATTGGTCATCAGACAACAGACCATGGGTTAAAAGATAAGTCATAATTCTGTTTTTTTATAATACACTCAAGGATTCTACAAGGTACACAAGTTAGTGAGATGGGTCTGTAGTTCGACGGGTCTGAACTATTACCCTTCTTAAAAATTGGGATGACTCTGGCTTTTTTCCAGCAGGTTGTCAATTTACCAGACGACAGAGATTTACTCAAGATCAGAGATAAAGATAGGCTTAACTGAACTGCACATTTCTTATAGAATGAAGAGGAAAAGCCATCCGGACAGATAGCATTGCTATTTTTAAAATTGCTAAGAATTGTCAAAATATCATTTTTGGAGATGTCAGTTGGTGCAAATTTTTCGAACTCGGATGTGTTGTCATCGGACTGGAGATTTTGCAATTTTATTTGGAGCAGTAAAGTTTTGTAGAAAACTTTTTGCCTTGTCGATGTCATCAGTTAGAATTTTCCCATCAAAATGGAATGGAGGTAAATGCTGAGTACGTCCGGTTTTATGTTTTATAAATTTGAAAAGAGCAGCAGTGGTACCCTCTAAAATTATTTTACGTTCCTTTTTTATTTCTTCATTTTTTAAGAATATTACTGCATTGTTTGTATTTATTGTAAATAAGGATATCTCTATTTTTTCTTTTATATTCTTTCCAAAGTTGCTTTTTCTTGTTTAATAACTTAATTATATTCTTAGGCGGTTTAAGGTGACCAGTTCTTTTAAATGACTTAGTAAAGCTACTTTGTTTTACTAATTTTTTAACGATATCATGGAATGCAGTCCACGCAGTTTCTACATCCATATGGTTAGTTATGATATGAGACCAATCCAACATTTGAAGTTTATTTATAAGTTTCCCGAAGTCAATGAGACGACGTGGGTTATGTTCGATTGTAGTATTTATTTTACGTTGATCTACATTAATGTTGATGTTTATCATGCAGTGGTCACTACTACCGAAATGCTCAAGTAGCTTAACATTGTATACCATACAATTATTAACCGCTAATAATAGCGAGCGAGCGAAGTGTAGCCTGTAACGGACGCCAAATTGCAAAATGTTGGTCCGTTGGTTGCTCAATTTTAGTCTGGTGGAGTCCAAACGGAAGGTTGGACTGGAACGAAATTGGTACAACGTTTCATAAGCCGTAAATCGAACAATTATTACTGGAGAAATTTTAAAATTTTCGAATTTATTTCTAACACTCACCATTGTAAATTTGGAGTTGTGAATAGTTAAGGAATTCCGACGAAGCATACACCATGCTAATGGTAGTCAAGTGAACTTTAAAAAACACGGCAAATTAAATTTTGGTTGCTTCTTTCCAGCTAATAATCTTTTTCGACGTAACTCAACGAAATAATAATATTTGATACGTGCATTTAACCACTACACTAACAAACGCAACCATAAAAACAAAAGGATTCCATTAACGACACACGTTAGTTTCATTTGAAAAAAGAATGCTTTGGACATTATTCAATTCAACATGGCAACGAAAGTGGCGTCTACACTAGCGTTGGGAATCCCGAATATGAAACCTGAAATCGTCGTATCAAGGCCAAGCGGTATTATAAAACGATATTGACATCAGACGAAACACGAAAGCAAGAAACACGAAACAATAATACGCCCGTCTCTCTCAATTTCTGGTTGCCACGGTAACGTGAAACTTGAAACCAAAACCGTGTTGCATCGTTTAAAGGAATAGGCTTAATCTCGAACCACTGTTGTAAGCTGCTACTAACGAAAGTAAATCGGAGATAAATATTAGGCCTAAATGCTAAAAATTAGGCCTAAAACCTAAAACTAGGTCTAAAAACTAACACATTTTAAACCTAAATTGTGATGGTTATTTCTTTCAGATTATATAATAGAGATCGCTGTTGGAGTCATAGAGTTAGGAAATAACATATTATCTTGCATTGCGTGATAGAGGTGTGCCAGCTCAACATTTTCGTTGGTGGCTGTGTACCAAATCTTATACCAAAGCAGTATTGTGAACGTTTTGAATCTTCTAACTGTTGTTAAAAACTATCGTACTGATGATTGTTTGGCTTGCAGTTAAACGACTTATTACGTGCTGTTTTATTTTTACTCGTGGCGATGGCCCACGTCTTCAGTGTTGACTGCGAAAAGGAGGCTATAAATAACTAAACAAAAACTATATGCTGGAGCAAACGAAAGCCTGTCAACGTAAATTTGACACCTAACATAGGCCTACATTAAAAAAAAAAGGCTAAAATAAGAAAAAGGCCAGCAAAGAACAGCAGTACGTCACACCAAGAGGCAAACAGCCCAACAAAGCCCATTAAATATTGCACCCAGATTTTTAATAATTATTAACAAATGTGGTATCGTCATTAAAATAAAACTAAATATAAGTTTGAAATGAAGATCCGTTCGCTCCGCCTACAATAGGCCCAAAGCCTGTTTCCTAGCATATTGTCACCACGGGTAGGTTCTGTCAATAGTTGCTCGAGACCAAGTTCAGACACACAGTGTATAAAAATTTGTAGACAGGGTTTTGTGACCCAGAAGAAAACCAATTTATGTAGGCCATATTGAAATCGCCGAGTATTACATTAGGCGTGGGTCTAGACACATTTTGTTTAAAGAATTGGTTCATATTTATGATGCTTTGCACCACCAAGCCATTAGGTATATAGACCAAGATAAAATTTAGTTTACCAGGGCCAGTATTGATCCTAATGGCTTCTGCTTCCTCCGCAGATTTATTAATGCTCCTCGACAGCTTCTTATTCAGAAAAACAGCTAGACCACCTGCATTTGGACCCCTATCTCGCTGTAGTATGCTATACGGCTGGTCAAGGGTCAACAATCATAGAGTCCGTTACAGTATTATCCAGCCATGTCTCGACAACAAAAATAATATCATATTTACCCATACTAAGTAAAAGGTGTAGCTCAGATAATTTATTTTTTAAGCTTCTAGCATTGAATAAGCAGCAAAGCAGATCTTCATGAAATGCATTGCCACGGCTGTCGCCCTGTAAACCTATGAATGGTTTTGTGACATTTAATCTAAAATCTGGCGTGAGATGATCAATATTAATAAGGAATCTACAATTTTTTTTAGCGGATTTGCACTATCGTTGTGATGAACAAGTCCCCGACCATGATCAATGTTACAATACAATGTTCGACAATTGAATTAATGTGTTAGGATGTATCGCCTAACTTGTCGCGATACACTAGCGTGTGTGTAGATTTAAATTGATTTTGATTTTATTCGAGTACAAGTGGCCACAACGCCATTCACTCGGCCCTATCTTAGCCTATTTTCACAACTACATTCCAAAGGTAAATTTGACATTCCGAAGGTAACAAGCAACTTGGAAAAATCGTTTCAACAATGATCCAGTAGAAAAACTGTTATCTTGAACTTTGAAAATATGCCTAAATGACATCCGGGTTATTTTCGTATCTTCCTCTAACTATCTGACATTTTTTGCCTTCCTACTTCTGGAGGAGAAGAGACATATATAAACAAACAAACAAGCAAATAAATAAACCAACCATACGTTTGTAATGATTAAGATACAGGGTGGGGCAGAAAGGACGGAACACCCTTGGCAATCAAAGATGATTAATGTTAGGATAATGAAACTTTGCATGGTATGTAGGCGAACGGGGGTCCAACTAACCATGAATCGATCACTGACCTTGACGCATATTTTCAAGGTCATCGTGATGCTAACTTTTTAACTATGCTTCGTAGAACTCCAGTTTAAATTAGAAACTTGTAGACATTGACAAGGCATGGCCATTGCAAAAGCAGAAAGAAATTCGGTACGCTAGTTTAGGAGTTACGAAAATTGCAAGCATCATTTTGTTGTGCTGACCAAGTGGTTTTCCTGCCAAACAGTGAGTGTAAAATTAAGTCCAGTGGTCCTCAAAGTACATAAAGCATGCTTGGAAACAAACAGCAACTGACACACTGATGACTCGACACTAGCTCAACACAACCTGCTTCATTACACGTATAAACAGAATGGTGCTGCAAACTACAGCATCTTATGCAAGTTGGCATAGTTTAGTCACCGTGGTCGTCTAGAAATGAAACTAATGTTGTTCCTCCCTCAAGTTAACATTTCTGATTTTGTTTCAGAGCTGATCTCGGTTAATGAATTAGGCCAATTTGCGTATGCTGCCAACACCATTACCTAC
The DNA here is from genome assembly GCA_023313725.1 of Lithobius niger. Lineage (NCBI taxonomy): Eukaryota > Metazoa > Arthropoda > Chilopoda > Lithobiomorpha > Lithobiidae > Lithobius > Lithobius niger. Next base: position 27,713 of record JAHWFP010044235.1, on the reverse strand, counting down.
CAATACAATGCATGGTGTACGAAAGAGCCTGACAGAACTGTTTGGCAGGAAAGCCACTCGGCCAGCACAACAGAATGATTCTTGTAATGCCCGTAACTCCTAAACTAACGTACCGAATTTCGTTCTGTTTTTTTGCATTGGACATGCCTGGACACTGTCTACAAGTTTCTAATTTACACTGGGGTTCTACGAAGCATAGTTAAAAAGTTAGCATCACGATGACCATGAAAATATGCGTCAAGGTCAGTGATCGATTCATGGTTAGTTGGCTCCCCGTTCGCCTACATGCCATGCAAAGTTTCATTATCCTAACATTAAACATCTTTGATTGCCAAGGGTGTTTACTTCCTTTCTGCCCCACCCTGTATACAATACAGGCTATAAAAAAAAACGTAGGTGTAAAAGCTGAGAGGGTTGGAAGAAGGTTTGAAAGAAACTGCATCTAAAGTTTGATAACTTCTGTGATTGGTTACGTCATGTGTCTGCTTAGCTCGCACTGCCATGATTATTGTGGTTATAAATCAGAAACCACAACCAGTCGTGTAGCATCTAGCGCTTAGATTTATATAATTATTGTACATATCAATATTTGTCTGGGCACGTGACTTTCGCTTGCATCAACCAAAATGGCGATGGATGTCGATTACTGCCTCACATGGCAACCTGTATGATGTCAGTGATGGCATTCTTCAATGGCGTCGTCACCGAGACCAACTTCGTTCTGGATTGACTCCTGATACCTCTGCTGATGAGGACGCTGTGACAGCAGCACCATCTCCTTTTGGGTCTTTTGAAACATCTCTAAGACCAACTGTTATTTGTCTTCTATGCCCGGAGTTTGTAATACTCCCGAGCCTGAGGCCTCTGCTTCCGGTTCGTCGTGGAATCGTCCTGAGCCTGAGGCAGTGGTACCGGGTTCGTCAAGGATTGTTTTCACCCACTTCCCACTTATTGCCGGGAGATTTGCCTGGTATCCAACCGGGCCATCGTCATTTCACGCCTCAACCGAGTGGTCCCCAACGTTGTCCGAGACGTCAGGTTAAGGCACCAGTCAGGCTTGTCATATGAATTACCAGTTAGCAAAATGATTTGCTGTTTCACTTTCTGTTAATGGTTTTTGCATTAATTATTCAATATTTACTACTAATTTGCATGAAATGTTCGATAATTGACTACTACTTTGTACATAGAAACAAACATATCTGCAATTTGTTTTTTCTACTTGCCGGCTGAAAATATCACACTACCTGTAAATTTAATTGCATTCAGTTCCTGAGTGCTTGTTACCCTGGAGGATTCAAAACTCTCTCGATACGCCCAGCTGAACCGCTCATCTGCGCATGCGCCAGCACGTGCAGGCCCTCCATAAATGGTATTACGGCGTTAGCCAACCATCTCTTTTCCTCCAGCCTCCAGCTGCGACACACCGCATTGTTACCCTCCCGCTTCGACGTTCGCCGAAAGACTCCGTTCGCCGAAAGATCCCTCCCTGATGTTTGCTTTCATTCTTCTTACGTATGCACGTTTCGATTGAGCACGTTCGCCGAACGTTCTCTCTTCCTCTTCTTTGCTGCATTCCACCATCTGACTTCACTTTCCTACGCTCGTCGGAAAACCTTAGAAGATGTTTCCTCATTGATGAACTGGTTCCTGACGGATTCCCATGTTCGCCGAAAGTCTCTTGCCTTGCTTGAACTACAAGCCTTCCAACTGTGCCGATTCTACCTTTCGCCGAAAGTCAAGCCTTCGCCGAACACCACAAGCTTTCGCCGAACGTTAGCTAGCCTTCGCCGAACGCAACCTTCGCCGAAAGCCACTAATCTTTCGCCGAAAGACACTTGCTTTTGCCGAAAACTACCTTCGCCGAAAGGGGAATATAACCACCAGCCTTTGCTGACTGCCACGGGTCTCTCACCGCATAACAAGCCTTCACCGAACCCTTTGCTTTGCCATGGGCCAAACACATCTTTGTTTCTCTGTCTACTTTTTTGCTGCTTGATCCATCTGAATTCAAGATGAGCCCAGCTGCTTTCCTTCATGATTGTCGCCTGCCCTTTCCTGGACCTCCTGGACAACGAACGAGGTCGACTTTTCCATTGTTTTCCATTTTCGTCATTGTTCCCTTCTTCTTCTGCATGGCATTGCACGTCTGTTGAGTGATAAGTTTGTACTCCCGTCCGGTGTTTTTCAATTCTTGCAAGGAGGCACAGATGTATGACAGGTCTTAGATTTGGGGTTTGAAAAACATCTCTGTAATGTGCGGTGCAGTGGCAACCCGGACCACTGCACTGCGACTGAGGTTGGCACTAGTGACCTCGTTGTCGACGCACCATTAAGCTTCAATCCCCCCCTCCTTGTCTCCCGCTTATGGGAATGGTGAATTTCCCTCACCGAACTCTGGCCCTACCGAACATTCGGCCTTTGCCCTTTTCTCGAGCCCTCGCCCAACCTTCGGCTATCTCAATCCTCTACTTATGTACCACCCATGCCGATGCTGACCGGCAAATGTACCTTCAGTCCTCCGTCATGATCTTCTTCACAAGTATCATGAACGTTGCCCACAACCCGTATTGCCCGCCGAACATCACAACTGATGAATCTTCGCTAATGGTTTCACTTCGACACCTTCATGGTAACCTTTGACCTTCTCACACCAATCTCACGCGTACCGCATCCTCCGACGAAGCTGATATGTACCATCGGCTATGTCCTTCGCCTTCTGGCTGCGTGTCTTCCTGTAGCTGTCGTATATACCAACCATATGCTATGGTTTCGTTCTATTACGTCTACAACCTTTTGGCTATACGTATATTACGATGGTTTTATTTTCCGTGTTGATTATCTCTGTAATCTCCTGCCGCCTCGCTATACTAGTGTGTAAATTACAGTACGACCAAGGTTTATGTTATCTGATTGCCACTTGATTGCCACTTGATCCTTACAGCTTACCATGACTGTTACAATATTAAATCTATATTATGGCCGCTATCAACATTAGTTGTTGTTAACTACATAAAATTATTAGTGTCACTTCCCTCATGCTCTCGTCTTGACGAATCGCTTCTTAGTTGCACCAGCCCACCGAGAATGCCTGAAGTTCGTCGAAATGCCCCAAACCACAGGTTCAACGAACTCGTACAAGCAATGTAATTCCTCCCCTGAACCTTCACTGCAAGTCCAAGGGAAGCGATCCTCCACCATTAGTCTAACATTCGCCGAACGCTCATCCTTCGCCGAATACAGCCAACCTTCGCCGACCGTATGTAAGCCTTCGCCACGTGCACAACCTTCGCCGAACGCAAAAGCCTTCGCCGAACATAAGCGAGCCTTAGCCGAACGTTCAACCCTCGCCGAATGCAGCTTGCCTTCGCCAAACGTGGACAGGTTTTCGCCGAACACAACCTTCGCCGAACGACGGCTGGCCTCCACTGTGCGCACACCCCCATGGAACGTTCGCCGAACACAAACAAACCTTCACCAATTATAGGCAATTCTTAGCCCAACAAGAACGATAACTTGAGCTGTCCACGGCCGTACCATGCTGTCAACGCCGGTCCTCACCCAATCTCCGAAGTTATGCAGCACCTGGCCCGATTGTACTCGGATGGGTGACTGCCTGTGAATGCCGGGCGCTGTACACATCAGCGCCTCCTTTGTCGAACACGCGTCCTTGACTCTGTCACTATGACCCCTCCGTTCGACCCTTCAACTCCTCCGGCCAACCTTGTGCCTGAAACCCCAGCATTGTTGTCCTATCATTGCCCACGCAACCATCACGGCAGCAATTATGTAATCGCCTTCCATGAGCACCCCTTTGAAACTTATTGGATTTATGAACTTGTTGCTTGCCAGCTTGTTGTGCCTCTACTTTACCATGTCCTGGCTCTCAGTAAATCATATGAATCCTACTAGGTTTCTCAACGTTATATAGGTTGCCCCTTTATAACTCTGTTCGTACTCCTTCTCATGTGTTCATCCTATGACCTCTCCACATACATGACTCTTGCCACGCTTCATCAACGGAAACTGCTTTCAACCTGTCACACCCTTGGATAACGAACCCCGTTCGCTCCTCCAACTTTTCATCTCGGCCACGGGTGTCCTTCGTCTTGACACGATTCTGGCAACCGTTGCTGCACCCTCTGCCACCCGTCCCATTTCTGCCTTGACCAACCCTTCTTTAAACCATGTTGGAAATTCTCTACATTACCACCACTCGTTTCGTCCAAGATTGGTTCCACGCCTCATGTGTAAGTCATGTCACTTACCGTTTTCCTATCTGCCGCCTTTCTCAACACAACCACGCTCAATTATGTCATGTCTGACTGCTACCACATCTTCATTATTCCTGATTCACGGTTGTAGTAGGAATCGCACTCTTAGCAATTAACATCATTCACGGTTGACTCGCCCGCTAGCTGAAATCATGTCAACTACTCCTGCCCACTTTGGGGCTCATCTCGTCAGTGCCCAACCCACGTCTTGAGGGTTGAACCATTACCACATCATCATTAACGATGATCCACTCACACTTAATCTCACCACCTCGTCTTTCCTGGCTGACTTTTTTTAGTTGTGCTAACTTATTAACCACCTCTGCACATCATTCACGATGGTTATCTCCCTTTTTCAACTCTTCCACCTGCCATCCCTTATTACATATGTTGTGGCTGTTTCTCCTTCCCGCGTTGGGGCTTTTCACCTGCCGCGACCCTCTACCCATCTCCCGTGCTGGGGTTCCTTGTCGGCCCGGATAGACCCCGTTTTTCCTGCTCTCCTCACAGTTCCCTGGTTACCACTCCATATCCATGTCACCCAAAGTCCGTGGTGGGAAATCACCGTCCCTCGTCAGAGGTTGGGACCCAAGAACTGCCCGAAAACCTGATGTCTGCAAATGTGCGGGGACTGTATCTTCAAAGAAACGTCACGACCCACACACAGCGTGTCAACGCCACCGTCATTGTGACTTCAACAATGATCCCTGTTCGATCTGCCTAACCATATCTCTTTCCGACTGGCCACTAATCCAACTGTACAACAAGAAATCTCTGGATCGGTCAACTCAGATGAGAAACAAAAAAGCCCGTGAATGTACGACGCCATCAAATGAAGTTCCCTCTACCTCAATTCAACCCGTTATGAAACCATCCAGTATTCCGGCAACTGTCACCTCCTCATCTTCCTACCCGGACCCTTCTACGACTACCATGGAAACTAACACTTCTTCTACTCCTAACCCGTCGTCATTTGGGCTTGACGCAAGTCCCTTTCCTGCCAACCCCCTTTCGAACTATAGTGACTGTAGTTTTCTCTTCAACGTAACCGCACAGAAACTTGATCTCAATGAAAAGGAAATGAATCGCCTTCGACAAAACTGCGAGCCCATTGCATCTCACTGCATTAGCCTTGAAACCAAACTTGCTAATGCCCGGAAGCTGATCGACGCTTATAAGCTGAACATGCAGAACTTAACGACCAGCAACACGAAAATGCGACGTAAAATTGAACTTTCTGATGCCAGACTCCGACGCCTATCTCCCCTACCCATTTCAACTTCTCGTCAACCCATCATCAAAATTCACAGACCTGCACTTCCACGTAAGCCTATTCGTCTCACCACTCGTGGCACCCAGACAATAGAAACCACTTCCAAGATGGAATACATCGTCGGGAACACCGCAATTCCAGCTGACGTTCACCTTTACAACCCCATCGACCATCCACCCGTTCTTCCCGAACTCGCTCGACGAGAACACCACCAACTGGCACAGGAATGGATCCGTGCAAACCAAGTCATGCCTAAGGAGTCCTATGTCGCCCGCCAAGTTTGGCAATGGGACAACGCCACAACCTTCATTCCTGCTATCCGGGAAATGCGTAGGATGTCCCTTACCCAGACTAGAAAGCGTCCATGCCTGGATTGCCGCTCCTCTGCCAAGGGCTACGGTTTCACTTTTACTACTAGACCATAAATCACAAATTCTAAATATCAACTACCTTCACAAACTTCAGGCCGAAATGACGTCTCTCATCGACACCACTTGATGCCCCTGCGATTCCTCATTCCTCGCCACTCCAATCTGCTTAATGTTAATCAACCCTTCAATCAACCACCCTATGTAAAAAAAAAAAAAAAAAAAAAATAGACGGAGTCAATCTTCACGACCAACTTTCAGGTAATGATTTTCTTTTTAAGCTTACTTTTCACCCACCCCCCTTCCTCTTTTAAACGGAATCAAAACTCTCAAACTGATGTCAGTCCGTTGACAATAACCAGTTTCTTCCCCCCCTGCAGTACTTGCCTAAGTTAAACTGCTTGAGATATTGGGTCTGATGCGTCTCGCACCTCAGCCTACACCAAATCTCTGGGACCCAGCGAACCCCCTTGGGAACCCGCCATGATGGTGCCCGCCACCTATATTGACGAGGTCAACTGTAAATGCAATTAAATTTACAGGTAGTGTGATATTTTCAGCCGGCAAGTAGAAAACCCAATTTTACCTGGGGGGAGGTCAAAATTGTTTTCTATTGCCTAAAGAAAATATACACTACCTGTAAATACCCACCCAACCTCCCCTCTGGAGTCACCACATGGCTGACATATCTGGAGGAAAAATAGATGGTTGGCTAACGCCGTAATACCATTTATGGAGGGTCTGCACGTGCTGGCGCATGCGCAGATGGGCGGTTCAGCTGGGCGTATCGAGAGAGTTTTGAATCCTCCAGGGTAACAAGCACTCAGGAACTGAATGCAATTAAATTTACAGGTAGTGTATATTTTCTTTAGGCAATAGAAAACAATTTTGATCTCCCCCCAGGTAAAATTGGGTTTTTTTTGTGCGTGTGGGGGAATGTAGCATCTAGCGCTTAGCTTTATAATTGTACATATCACCTTTATCAATTGGACGCTTCCACACATAGTTCCGACTACGTCATAAATGTTTACATAATAAACGGACGCCCAGTAAATGATGCCTGTACGCCTCAGCCAATCATTTATTCAATGCCTTAGTCTGAGCTCTCTCTCTGCTTATACGGCTTAATTAAGTGTTTAATGTTAAGCCTTAATAATTACAATGGAGTCTACGAGTCATGCTATAAGCCTTCCACTCTCCGTACACTATAAGTCGTGTTGCCTCTTAGACCTACATTCGACTACCCTTTCTGCTATTATGATAGAGTCAGTTTTTTCCGACCAATAGTGTCAGACCTTTGGCGGCGTTGGCCCTTTAGTCATGTCAGCCTTTTGGTTAGTCGGCATTTTGTCTGTCGGTCCATTGGGGTGTTGGCCCAATTGCTGTTGGCAGAATGACTGAATCACATGAATTGAATTGAATGTTATTCCGGGGCCTTGGCTCGCAGCCATACGCCCCAACAACACTGCTACATTAAAATACAAGAACACTGGAATACAACTACATCGAAAGCAAACCATATGTGATTCAAGAACTCAGATTCTACAAGCAGTCTGACTGTTGACAACCCCAACTCAGAGAACAGAAGACAAAGAAAATGGAGGCAGATGACGGATTGGACACAGAAGCCAATAAGAAGACACACTGCAGCCGTCAGAGGCAAGCACCAGTTGCAACACAAAGCGGACAACAGCACAAAGACGGCAAAGATCATTGGTTAAATATGGTACAACAGTTAAATGTGGACAACAGAGAGAAGGTGCGAAAGACAGTTGCCTAGTTTTAGCCACCGCCATAATGCCGTATGCTGCTTGGTGCAATGGGCGCGGTGAAGCAAAAAGTGCTGGACTGTTTCGTCAACTCCACATATAGTACACAGTGGAGACCCTGCTCACCCAAGATGATGTTTGTGGCACGATAAAAGTAAGTGACCTGTCTGTAGGCGAGAGAGGACTTGCGCCGTAAAGGCAAGAACACAATCCAGAACGGACCTCAAATAAAAGAATCGGATATAAGTCATGAAGAAATCGCCCCACAGTACCTTACACTATTCTGCCTGCCACCAACCTCTTGACCACAACCACACAGCTGGTGCATGAGATATCAGTGACAGTGTAAGTGTAACACGACCAAGCTGAGAGAGTGCAGCCCTTCTTGCAATCTCATCAGCCCTGTCATTCCCCTGACAGCCACTGTGCCCTCGGACCCACCTGATAGACACAACAGACGTTTGGGTCGCCAGCTACAGCTTCCAGCAGACTTCAAAGACCACTGGATCACAGACATCCATGGCCTCAATGGTCTTACGTAGAACAGACAAGCAAGTCAAGGAGTCAGTGAGGACCATAAAGGAAGGCAGACATAAGTCAAGGACAACATCAAGCTGAACGGAAATAGCCACAAGTTTGCAAATGAAGCTCAAGGAAACACTGCACAAAGCCCTCGCAACACTGACTTGAGGCTACGGATGAACACTCCCACCCTACCGACTTAAGCGTCCCGAAAAAAGGATGCAAGATGTATGCATCACAGCTACGTAGAAGAGGACTTGCACGTTTAGCACTTAAGAGCGGATGAAGGGCGGGATCACACAGAAGGGAAACACAACGGCCAGCGACACCCAGACTCTCCCTAGCAGACCTGCTCACAGTGCAGTAGTCTGTTAAGATGGTCTGCACAGGATCCTCTTCTTCTCTACCTAAGTAATGGGAACATAGCAGCAGAGCGTCTGCCCGAAGGTGCAGCGGTAGCTCACCAGCTACAATTAAAAGTGCGGGGACTGGGTTTAAGTCCAGGCAGCCGGTCACAGCCCGGAGACAATCATTGATACTGACTTGCAAGCTTCAAATGTGCTGCTGCGAGATAGCAAGGAAAGAAGATGGTAATCAACCACAGAACATGCGAACACTCTTAAAACAGAAAGAAGGGCATCTCTGTGAACAGCCTTGCAGAGAGCAAGAACACGCAGTGCAGGGATCCACTGGGTGACTCTCTCTCTCAGAACATCTGCAGTCCACGACAGACTACCATCAATAATGACACCCAGGTACTTGACTTCAGAATATGCATGAATGGTAACGCCACTGACACAAACACTGTTTGTTGTAGAGCGAACAGCAGAAGAGTGAGAAAAAATAAATAACTCAGTCTTCGCATGAGACAGTGACAAGCCACGAACAGCCAGATGCACAGCAGCCTGGTCAATGGCCGCTTGAGCGCTCACTGCTAGGAGGGTTTAGTCAGTGCCAACAAACCACAGAGCAATGTCATCCGCATAACAGACAACATTCGCACTGAAACTTAACTCATTCAGCACTTCATTTACAACCATGGCAAAGAGAACTGGACTGAGGCAACTGCCCTGCAGGAGACCTTGATCAAACATAGTCTGTTTAGACCAGTACCTATTGGCTCCGGTGGCGAATGGACGACGACCAAGCAAGGCAAGGATGGCATGCGACAGCTTCCGGCCAACACCCATCCTGATGAGCGAGTCACGAACCCACTAGACACTCACTGTGTCGTAAGCTGCTTTAATATCAAGAAATACTGCAACAGTAGTATTTTCATGAACTCAGGCTTCATGGACACCCGACAGCAGAAAAAGAACAGCATCTTGTGCACTCCTGCCAGAGCTATACCCAAACTGAACACCTGAGAACTTGCTGTGGTGCTCGAGATGCCAATTGAGCCGCCTGACTAGAATGCGCTCATAAATCTTAAGTGTACATGACAGAAGTGTAATCGTCCTGTACCTCACCAGATCAGAGCTGGCATTGCTGTGCTTGCAAACAGGCACAAGAACGAGGGAGGGGTGGGGTCTCCATTAAGCAGGCCTTGCACAAGACTCAGGAAGTCGTACATGGCTGCACTATTCATAGAGTGAAGGCACGCGTACGAAACACAGTCTATGCCAGATGCACTACTAGCCTTGCACTTTCACAACACAGCAATAAGCTCACTGACATGAAAAAGAGCGTCAGTTGGACTGGTCTCGGTGCCCCATGGAAGGTGAAGAGGAACCGGATCAGTTGGGAGAGCATACACTTCAGCAATGCGACGACTAAAGGCATCAGCTATCGCTTCACCTCGTAGATTATTCTCCCGGGACTGAACACCCAGGTTGTTTGAAATTTACAGTCTCGTGGGCGCAGCACTCTCCATACAGAACACATGCTACCTGCAGCAGAGACCTGATTAGGAGAGCATACCCTTCAGCAAAGCGACAACTAAAGGCATTAGCCATCGCTTCACCTCGTAGGATGATTTTCCCGGGACTGAACACCCAGGTTGTTTCAACTTTACAGTCTTGTGGGTGCAGCAGTCTCCACACAAAACATATGTTACCTGCAGCAGAGTCCTGATTTCATAAATGCTCACCTTGACCTGTCTTCTCTGACTGCAGAATAAAAGCAGAGTCAGGACAGACAGTCTTATACTCTAGTCATGCCACAGCTAATGGTGCACGCTTCCACGACCTGCACGCTTTCCTCCAATCTTTCACAGCCTTCACACATCTCGTCGTCCACCACATAGGTTTGGGAGCATCTTGAGTGGTTCCACACTGTATTCAACAAGGACCATCAGAAGGGGACAACTGCTTGTTCCAGTGACCAAAAGAGCCATTATCCACAACTGGCCAGGAGCACCTCTGCGTATGCTGTAAGTGCAACAGGTAGATGGTCGCTGCCACGTAAGTCATCTGAGACAAAGAAAGTAAAAGAGTCGGCAACCTCAGATGTGCAGAGGAAGAAGTCCAAAAACAGTCTCTTATAGAGAATCACCTAGGCACTGAACGAACGTGGGACTCCCATTCTGAATTATTTTGAAATCTTCTAAGTTTGAGGAAAGATGGCGTCCTCGCACATCACATCTCTTCGAACCCCACCCGTAGTGACGGGCATTAAAATCGCCAGCAATGACACAAGTCTCTGGCAACTGCTGCAGCCATCTCTGCCATGCAATTACCAACAACCCATTGAAGGATGCAAAAAGACAACACTAATCCATCTGTTACAGGTCCAAACACGAATGCAGCAAGCATCAACACCAACACAGCTGTGATGTTGCCACATCTGGTATGGAACACAACACTTAATAAATTCCCTAACGCGAGAGAGATGGCTGGCCATGACACAGTCTGCTCCACTCACTTGTACGTCATATCCTTGCACTAAACCTGCTTCTTGAACGCCAAGGATGTCTACATGTTGCAACAATGCCACAACATCCTCAGCCTTACCTGTCAGACCCCTGGCATTCCAGGAGCCTAAAGAATATTTGCTTCGGAACAGATTGAATTAAGTAACTGAGCTCCAGTCCCTCACCCCATCCGATCCAACGTCCCTACCGTCACCCGCATCCACATCCTCTCCTACCTCTACAACTCTCTCAATAATGGAAACGCTCATATATAACTCTGGCTCACTATCACTCCATGGGAGTGAGTGCACATACATGGATCAATACATATCACTAAGTCATCCCCATACTCAAGTGACACATATTATCATTGCCATCATTTCCTACACTAGCATTCAAGGCTTCATTGCTTGTGACATCATCACACATCACTGCTTTTGAGGAAGGTGCTACCTGACACGCTGACAATGCACTTGAGCCATGTTTCAGAGGACTTCACACTGTCTGCTACTCACAAGACACACTTGCACTCACACTTTCACATGATAACCCCGATACATCTTGCCTTAATTCACCACTACTTTTCACTCCGCCACACACGACAAGATACCTTCTTCCTCTTGAAAGGATGGGTGAAGCTGTTTGGATGCGTTGATTTGCTGCCGGACATGGCTGGTTCCATCGACTGGACCACCGAGCGGCTTGAGCAGCAGCACTCAGACTGACATTGGAACTCTTGACATTACAAACACTTACACACACACTGGCTCAGCTTGTTTGCTGGAGACACTTTTCGAAATTACAGTAGAAGCACCAGCTATGTGCCTCTCGAGATACTTCGCCTCTCGAAGATGTAGCAGAAGTCGCAGGGATATCGGCAGCAACCACATACCCTGCATGAAACACTGGCACACTCACGCAAGAAATGCACGCACAACCCACACTGCAGGCAGCGTGGCTAGCGGTCAGATATGGACACTAGGGCTGGAATGCCACGAACTAAAAATGATGTCAGGAATGTCGTCATTCTCTTGTTCTCGTTGTAATCGAGTAGATTCCTTCACACGATCTTTGACGTCACATGAAATACATCACCTAACACTAGACTTAAGCCTTACAAGCTTAATTGTTGCAGTGCACAATTGTCAGCATACAGTGTCATTGTAAAAAGGTGGCTCACAAGCAGACTGTTTCTTTTAAATTTACAAAGAGTTGCTGGTTTAAACATAAAGAGGAAAAATCCAGTACAATGAAAAACGCTTTATCCTTGGATGGATCACAATGTCTTAGTACATTTAGTAGAGACATTAACATTACGATCTCGCAAAGAAATATTTACTCTTATTTTTTCGCTATGGAAAATTCTACCCTAATCCAAAATTATTTCTGTTAAAGCCAGAAAATTCGTATCTGAGCGATTTATTTAGTAGTGGGAAAAAGCACTATTTTCGCTACTCAGGAAAATTTTAACCTTTAACCACCTCAGCTCGCTAGGGAAAGTCTGCAGGTTTCATTTTTTTGTACATCAGATTTAGCCTAGTACGAGGGGGGGGGGTGCCTTTTGCTAAAATGGGGGTTGGAGCTGGTGAGTCTAAAGTATGTGTAAGTCAGAAGTCACTGTTGTAAGCATTGTTGCGATTGTCATAACACAGAGTAGCTTAATTACTACACGTTTATTGTTTCAACACTTAATTGTCAGAATACAGTTTGTTGCAACTGAGGTGGCTCACTATACGAATATGGTGGCTGTTAACCGTAAGAAGAGTTCTGCAAAGCATATCTACCATATAGTGGGCTAATCGAGTTTCTAGTTAGCACATAGTTGAGCATTCTTAATGTCCTTTTGGGCGTTAACAACACAACATGAGATGTAGCAAGCGGCTGTTTCTACACTGTCAACATTAGATTTATCTTGTAGCATTAGGGCCCTTAAAGCGTTAGGGCAATTACTAAGAAATTGCTCCAAGCATTTAAGGTTCATGATTCTATCCGCATCCCATGTAGCGTCAGCTAATTCTACCCATTGGGTTGCTTGAGTACGCAACCAAAAGGCGTCCTTGCTATATGAGTGTTTGGTGGGCTCAACATAGCTCTGGAACCGAACCCATACAGCGTCTGCTGTGAACCTTAATAATATCATAAAAACAGCCTCTTCCTCCGTCAAACGAGCACGTACTTAAATGAACACACTCCTTAATAAGAGCTGAAGTTCAAAGTCCACGCTCACAAAGCTTACAAACCCATTTAGACCTTAATTTGTTTGTGGATGCTATACTTGGACTAATACCTGTTCTAATTTCTTGAAATCAAGTTCTCGTTCTATTTCGACTTCTCAACTACTAGTTTTGGCCCTTATTTGTTGGACTCTTATCTTTTTTATCTTGCAATCACCAAGCTTTAAGCTCGTATTCTTGTTGTAATCGAGCAGATTCCTTCTCATGATCTTTGACGTCAGCTTAGCTGTCTTAGTTCTAGTTGTAATTTCTAGTTGTAGTTTTTGTCTGTTCCTTCATTCTTTCTTTAAAGCTAAGCTTCCCTTAAGGGGATAAACCAGTCTGCCAAATCCGAAACAACTGTACTGCTGTCCTCTAGAGCGGCTTGGATCATCAGTAATGAATTAGATTTAACATTGCTAACTTTGAAGCCCTGTTTCGCTACAAAATTGTTTTACGTTGGTGTTAGCAATACCTTTACATACAGTAAAAGCATCTATTTGAATTAATCGTTAGCAAACCAGCATACGATACTTAAAACAACCAGGGCAGTATTGCTGTTATTTACTTCAAAGGCTTCTACAGTAACTAGTGCTCTTTCCATTACTGAAGCTGAGCACGCTTCCCCAGAACTATCTGCAAGAATCGGTACAATTTTAATAGTACTCAACCCTATTTCAAGTTATATTCATAAAATACACTGCGTTGTTTACCATGAAAACTTCAAACATTAAGATCTAGTAAAAAAATATTTACTCTTATTTTTGTCGCTATGGAAAATTCTATCACAATCCAAAATTATTTATGCCAAAGCCAGAAAATTCGTATCCAAGCGATGGGAATTATCCAACTCATCTCTGCAGAGAGCAATAAAACACGTGGGCCTAAAACCTTTCAAGCCATGTCTGCTTCAAAAACTTAACGAGGATGAGTCAGACCGCAACCTAGACTTCTGCGATACATTGCTTGATATGACTGGCAATGATCTAATGATCATTGATCGTATTTTATTCATCGACGAGGTGCGGTTTTAATTGACGTGTCAACAGGCACAATTGTGTCTTGTACGCAGATCATTATCCTCCTGCTGTAATGTCTCGACCTCCACCTTCACCACAAATCAATGTGTGGGAGGGGTTATACACAGGAGGGATAATGGTAAATGTTTTATTGTGGGTACACTCACTGGTAACAGATACTTGCAACTGCTGGAAGACGACATTGGTCCTACAAACATTGTAAATGAATTTCCGGAAAACATGTAGCTCTAGCAGGATGGCGCAACCCCTCATTACAATGTCATGGTTTAGGATCACCATTTCCACAATTCGTGGTTGGGTGCACAGGGATCGATAGACTGGCTCACCCCTATGACTTTAAGTGTTTATTGCATTGTGAGCGACTTGGTGTTTCGGGAACCTCCATGCGACCTTGAAACCCTGAAAGTGCAATAGCTGCAGCCTTTCAGACGTTCGATGAGGACTTGTGTCGGCGTATATGCCGCAATGTGGTGGACAGACTAGGACTACACACTGAAGCTAACGAGAAGCACTTTGAACATCTGATACTCGTATCTGAGAGGTTACAGTCGCAAACGCTTGTGTTGTAGCATGCTTTGTTAGTGACAAACTTGGTTGGGGAAGGAATGTGATCCCTGCACTGTTCACCTCATGGAGCCAGTTTCAAGTAGTACCTACTGTTCTAGCTACTACACTACAGTTATTTCATGTTATAATCTCACTGAAGAAAGGATACGGTGTAAACGTGCGAAGTCGGCATGAAAGATTACCGTAATTTGTTGATTTTGTAACACCTGTGTCACAATAACATGAGACTAGGAACGGGTGTGATGAAGACCCTCACTTACCTAAACTGCATTATGTTTTTTTTAGCAAAGTTACAAATTTGACGACCATTCACATTTTGGCGGGGGGTGGGGTTATTGCGAACCTATTCCTGGTGATATCACCCTTCTGTCACAACACAACGTTACAATGATATTCTCTAATCGAACATGAAGTTTCAGACAAGCTGGAATGTGGACTGGAGTTGGGGAGTGGCGTACACACTGGTTCCTGAGTGTAGTACTTTGTCCCCCACGTAGTGGTTACCTGAGTTGAACATTGAGAAGGTTTTAGAGGTCATTTCCAACTTTTAAAACTCTTCCGTTTCATTAGAATTGTTTATCTGTTCTCTCCTGGTTCTGAGGGTTTTTTTTTTACATAGGGGCTGAAAAAAGTTTAATTTGGGGACCACATCATTTGATTCAGAATCGCACGTTCTATCCAGAAAACATGGTCCTATTTTACACTATTTTTTAAAACTGGATTTGACTTAGAAAAATGTTGGGGTCGTCTGTTTTTTGTGGACCACCTGTACTTTGAAATAAAAAAAACCGTAAATTACAAGAAACCGTGCTAAATACCTAAAGTTAAATATATGCAAACTGATGAGTAATGTAAGAATTCTTGATAGTAGACCAACTGACGTACGAACTCCAGTACCAATCTTGGTAGAACTACACTAGTGATCCGACCGCCAAGATCCTCCAGTCTCTTCTATTCTATTCTATTCTAATTCTATTAACCAGCTAACTTGGCTCATTGACTTCCTTAATACCTTGACGCATTGCTCCGCTCCAACTACAGAGACAGCAGACAGGAATGTGCCATCATGACGAAATCCCAACAAAGAAAGACTCAAACTGTAGAAGAGATATAAATTCCCTCTTATCTTACCTAAGGATTGGAAATCGCACCACAGCTCTCTGAAATTCTAAATAATCAATATAAGGGGTAGGGGGAACCAGCACCAGAGAACACCGTGTTTCTGAGGTATTTATTCTTAATCGCCACGTGTAGTTATGTATGTTTCATTTTCAGTGTTCCGTTGGCATGCAATTAATGAAAACGCCTATACAATATACGTATTGATGCTAATGAACTAACACGTACCTAAACTGTACTTGACGTATAAGAGTAGTCACTATTACCGTAATCTGATCATACATCCATCATTCACACGATTTATTTAGCGCACAGAATCATCACCACTGTTAAAGTATGACTAGTTTCATAGAACTATACTCCTGTAGAAATTGTACAGTATGTTGAACGTAGTAATATTTACAATCATATGGTATAAAAATTGAAGTTTGTGCAAACTCATGTTTAATGATATTTTTAGCTCTCCTACCTTTACATTAGAAGAACAAACCAGTTCAACTACACTACAGAAGAGCAACATGTGCCAAGTTGGAAGGTAAAAAAGGCGGCCTTTTCTTGGGTTAATGGTATCATTACTTTCTAAAGCCAACCCATTTTGGAAACTTGGTGGTGACTCTTATACTATTTTTGGTTTTGGTGCCTTAAACAAAATAACAATAAGGGACAATCGAAAGTGAAATAAGTTTATGAACAATAAGGGAAGAATAACAAAAGGAATTTCAGTAATAGTATTTTATCTCTTCCAAAGCATGATGTGACGAACTTTCCAAATTAAAACTATCCATTATCAACTATCCACTATCAACAAGCATGCAAAGCAAAACATTAGGAATAAAAGTGGTAATTAAATTCCATAATTTATTAATAGTTATTAATTGTTAATATTCTTGGCACAAATCACAACAATTGGAAGGCAGGTTCGTGGTTTCAAAGTATACAATTACGCACAGCAAGTCATTCAACAGTAAACAGAGTCGGACAGGTACGAGTAATATAGAACGAATATAATAGGATTCTAGAATTCCGAGGAAATGTAATACCACTAAACTACAAATCAGCAAGGAAAATGTAAAACGGAAGAGTCAGTTTTCCGTGAAAGTAAAATAAAATTAAGCAACGAATGTTTCATTCGCCTAAAACCCATCACTACTTGTGTACGACATTGTTTTTATTTGTGCTATACAGCACCTCTTGGCTTTCTGTACGTATGCTGAGTCGATGACCCTAGAAACACAATACTCCACCGAATATTGCACTAATTTTTCTCGTAAAATATGGGTTTGATGAAAAGCACTTTCATGTTTTTTAATAAAAGCCTGAGTTCAGGTCCGATTAAGACCACTAACCAAAATGCCCGTGTGAATGAAGCCAACAACTCACTTCTAAAAAAAAGGGGGAACAGACATACCAATTCAAGGTGGGGTTTAATCCTCTTGGTGACACTGGAAAAAGGATGACAGACGGTGGTGTTGTGCCTCACATTCAAGGTAGTAGAAGAACGGGAAGACTCGGCCCCTTTCATGGAATGCACTGACGTTGTATTAAATCTTATGAAAGGCTGCTATTGTTCTTGAACGTGTTGTTGGGAATGTCCCGATTCAACAGCATTGGAAGCGCAAGAGCCTGACACGCAGTACTTTCAAGGCACGTTTTGCACCTATAGAGGCATCAAAGCAATTAAACAAAGCTTTCGACAGGTAAGGCTGTGACAAACACTACCTGTTGAAGGATGTGCTTAATTGCTGTGATACTTCGGGGTGCCCTGAAGGTACTGTGTGTCAGGCACTTGCATTGCGTTCGAAAGGCAACACAAAATTTCCAACACTGCTCAATTGGGGTAGTCAGAACACTGCGTTCGAAAGAAATCGCAACAGCCGCTTCAAAAGTTTCAGTACCACGTGACTGCATTCCAGCAAACGGGTTGACTGTCTTCATCTACTTTTACTACCTTGAATGAAATACAGAACGCTACCGTGTGTTATCCTTTTTCCAGTGATCAGGCTTCACCAAGAGGATTAAATGCCACCTTGATGGTTTTGTCATGGCCTTAAGGTTATTTCGGATCTGAAAGGGATAATTTTCTAGGAAATACCCAGGGTCTTTTAGCCTACATGCCATAATCAACATGAGCAAACAGGGGACAAACGTGTGGAAGTTGGGCTAATATGTCCTCACTTCTAAAACCCTCCCCCTACCATTTTTTTTCTATGTTAACTCATATAAAAAAGTCAAGACAGAAAGAAAACAAATTACCAAACAAACTACACCGAACGACAAAGTTTGATAATTTTACACTTTCTCAACAACTTGTGCAACTTCCCCTGCATTCAACTTTCCCTCCATTTTTAAAACTTACACGTTCGATTACATTTTTTTCTAAAGGTAGTAGACATACAATATTTGTGTTTTTGAACGCAAATTTCGTGGTTGTTCAAGGATTGCAAGTCAGTCAAATAATTCTTGAATAAAACCTTTGATAATTATAGAAATAAGTCTTTGCCCCCTAAAAGCCTCTGTGGTCACAATCAGAATGGCAAAATTTCGAGAAGCTATAATAACTTAACTGATGGCAGCC
Organism: Lithobius niger; assembly: GCA_023313725.1. Taxonomy (NCBI): domain Eukaryota; kingdom Metazoa; phylum Arthropoda; class Chilopoda; order Lithobiomorpha; family Lithobiidae; genus Lithobius; species Lithobius niger. The sequence goes on along the minus strand of JAHWFP010044235.1, from coordinate 9,142 downwards.
ACTGCAACCGAAGCACGTTCCGTTTGGATACATAGCCACAGAGCACAGCCGACCGAAATCATTTAATAAACGATTTAAAATTTTATTTGCTACGTTAGGTTGGCTTATGTTGGGTAAATCAGGTTTGTTTAAGTCTCGAAACCAGTTTAATCTTTGTTACCATTAAAGCACTAACTAGCCGATCACATGCCGACATTGCCTTCTTTACCCCGAATTCGATTGCACATAAAAAAAAAAATAGTCTACCAACAAAATCTCATAATTGTCTATTTAATCCTCATCAATTTCAACTTCCTGATATCAATGGGCTCGTAGTCTAATCACGTTCATTCCAAAAAGATACGGAAAAGCTACATAGGAATAAGCAAACTTAACAGGAAGTGAGTCGAGTAACTGGTGGTGGAGTAACTGGTTGTTTTGTAACTGGTGTAAATTTTGCACTTATGTTGGCGTTTTGTCTGCAATAATAATACTCCCTAGGGATGCGTCCAGCATCGTGAGAATTGTGCGACCACACCTACTTCTTTGCTTAAAATATTTTTAAAAGATCCCTCTGACGTAATTTAATTTAAAAACTAGAGGGATTTAAAAGTAGGGTGGACTGTCGACTGTTTAGAGTATTTAAAAAAGAAAGGGGGAGTTAAGTTTACTTTTACCATCAGGGAAAACATTTTAATAAGAACATTTTGGTGTACTACCGCTCACACCAAAATTCTGGATAGCCCATACGATTTGATCCAGTTTAGCCCTGTTCGTCGTTTATCCCCACATTCCGTATATGGTGCTGTAAACTTGTATACAAAGCCTAGAGGTACGAAAACACGTTCGAAAGCTCAAAACTTCGTACAAGTTTGACATGCCATGAATAAAGCTACATAAAATAATTTTGATCAATAAAATGAATAGTGAGTTTAATCAAAAAACTCTCAGCACTCGTAGAAACGTCAACTCAATTCTTAAGCGGAAGGCAAGACATTGGGTTTCGCAGTTGGCCCTCTCTTCAAGCAGCAACTCTAAAAACTGACAAGATTTCCACAGTTTGTCAGCTGATGGCACTGTGTAGGAAAGCTCGTCGGTTTGATGATGTTTTCTGAGCATTGTGGGTTTCCAAACGAGGCCCTAAATGACAACTCCGGGTTTTCAGGTGTGAAATATATAAACTTGGGTTTTTTCCGGGTAACCGAGTTTTACACAAAATTGAACAAGATGCAACGGGAATTCAGATGTCTCACCTTATTAGTTTACTTCAATTTCTTTCATGTAAAACGCTTATATTACATTTAAAAAAAATTGAAATAAACTAGAAACATTTCTTAACTTTTTACACACTTTTTGAAAGTTTCTTAAACTTCTTAAACCAAATCCTATACTATTACATTTACTACTCCAATCCTAACTCTGTAAGCATAACGTTTTTGAAAGTAGGACCTCAGGTAGCATTTAAAATTATCTGATTAGAGGTTCGCGTCCGCCTAACGTAGCCCACAGCCGGACTGGATGCAGCCCACAGCCGGAACATGAAGTAAACAAGCAACTGGTGGGGTAATAAAGAGGCTTTCCTGTTTGCCCAAATCTTATCACTGGCCAGTACTGGCCATGCAGGTGTTCACTCGCATCGCATATCATCGCACTTGTCTTTAACTAAAACGCTCTATAATGGAGTGAAAATGTGCAAAAACACCTCTATTTCACCACAATTTTAAACCTGAAACACCCGGGTTTTTGGTATGCCAAACCCGGGGTTTTGGGGGCTGTAAATCGTCCGGGTACCCGGGTTGGAAACCCTAATTGTGGGGGTATTTTGTTCAGAGGACATTGTAGTAACACGATCATAATCTCTTGTTTTCGGCCTGTTCAGTTTATTTAATAGATATTTCATAAAATGTATCCTGATAGAAACCTCTCTTTTGTATCACTAATACAAATGTAAAGTTCAACAATACTGGTGCTAGGCCTAAACAGGTTCGCGACAATTCCATCCCGTGCCAATTCGGTCCCAAGTCAAAATATTTTCCAAGTTTACAAAAACAAAATACCAGTTTGCTGTGGCAGGTGCGTAGCGATAATCACGTATGACGCTGTACTGTCCATTGTTGGGGGCTGCATATTGTTGTGGGATTGTTAGCGGTTGTAGAATTGCAAATGTTTTACTTAGGGCAAAACGTGGGCTAACTTTAATTTTGGCCTGGGCCCAAATAAAGGTGTTTATGTGAAGTGCAAATGGCGTGTTTGATCCAATAATCCATGATGAGACCCATATCCAACACAGTTAAAATTGGAGGACCAACTATTGGAGGACTAAGTAAGACTAAATTAAAATCTTATGTTTTGCAATGGCAGTTAAATATGATGGGGGATGACAAAAGTGTCACGTAACACCAATATTCGGTAAATTATTTTAGTGCTAAAGTGATTTTTAAACTTTTGTGTACAACTTGAAATTTATATTTTTTTCCCTTGGTCATTACGCCTCTACGTATTATAAGGACAGCTTAGAAACCGAGTTCATCCCCAAAAAAATCATAGTGTTACACTGGTGTTACAAAGGGGGACGGAGTCTAAATTATTAGAAAAAATGAGTGACGTAATTTGAGCAATGACATGCAAGGCAAAACTAGCCTGGTTTGTTTGAATCTTTTTGATGGCAAAGATCCAAAATTCTGGTATCTGCCATTGTTACAACACTTTATAGTACTACAAGGAGATCAACTAATTTGAATTTACTTACATAAACCCACTTAACAACTCGGGTGAGTTACTTTTTTTCTTCTTTTTTACGGGACCGAGTTTTTGTAGGGTTGTTTTTTATATGGGACCGAATTGTCACACTACCTGTAATTTTGGGAGCAAATTGTCATGGACCCGCCTAAACTACCTGTGAAACTTTTTTTTATGGAAACAGTCATCAGTCAACTTTCCCTCCATTTTCGAATCATGAGTTACAACAATAGTCACTTCTGATTCATGATTCGCTAAACCATCTTAACGTCACGACCACAGGGGCTTGTCGTCCGTCGGTCGTGCTTTGCATAAATTTTATGAAAGGGTGAAACTAACCAGAAGTCATATCGTAGAACAATTGAGTGTTATTACATTTTACGTTTACGAGCTGTTATCATCAATGAAACTCTCACTGCAGTTATTTATTGATAATTTTTCTCATGTTCGAAGTCATTTTTCATACTCGTACGTTGTCTACAGCGACATGAGATGCATTTCAACATCGAGGTAAAAGCTCTGGCCATCACCGGAAGTTGACTGGGATAGCAAAAGATGAAAAGCTTCTCAGATCTCTCTGGACAACCTGCGATACAAATAATGACTTAGAACGTGAGACATGTTAATAAAGACGTTCAGCGCGACGTCCGGTGATTATAATAGTGATTATTAAAAAAAAAACCAGATTGTTCTACGATATGACTTCTGGCTGGTTTCACCCCTGTCATTATCTGACTCGTGTTAATGCGACACACGAACAACGGACGACAAGCACCTGTGGTCACGACAAGGACGTTAGACGCAGTGCTTTAGACATAAACACTTCGTTATTATTAAAGACACATTCCGAATTTTACAAAATTGAATGACAATAAATAATAAAAACACGTCGAGAAAAAGTTGCACCAGTCGTCCAGTCCGACCCTTTAAAACGCACTAAACTGTTTGGAAGACAGAAGTAGTTCTTTTCGTTTCTTATTTTACAGAATAGTGCTGACGTTATATGTAAAGCACGTGACCACGATTGCGGGGATAACAAACCCAACCTGGATAATAACGCCTTTCATTTTCCGTCCTCAAATCAGTTGTACCCCACACAGAATCCCCATCGATGCTATCTTGAGTTTCGATTTCGTTTTCCGTTTCGATTTCAGGAATTAGTTGGTCCATTGGTTGTCGTGCTGTTGTTGATTTTTCATTCCATCCAGAAAGGAAGCGTTCCCTGGCTTCGGAAGTTACATCGGGAGTATCGCTGTTTCCATTTCCGCTTCTTTTTCCAAATCTCATGGGTACTCGAGACATACAACGTTCGCACTTGTCCCGAAGATTTTCTCTGCTGCACAAAAATTCGCACCTTGCAGCGCCAGATTCTGCTGCTAGATGGAGTGCTAAGATCAGCAGAAGAAATCCGGTTGCCCACAAAGGCCGGCTCAATAACGACGATGACACCATAATGATGATTCTCTGGAAGAAGAAAACAAAACAGAAAAATAAAGTCATTAGAAGACATGACAGCACACACAAAATCTGTGGCACTTTGAGCAATTTCTCGGATCTATGGAACATAATGTTTCTTTCCGTGTACAAGTTCCATACAAGTCTGGAAAATTCCCACGGTCTATGGCACGCCGTTTTATTTTAATATAAGTGCTAGTAATTTTGGAAAAAATAATACCCGATATCAGAACTTAATTTGCGATATGAGATATTACAGTTTCCAATAACAAAAATTAAATTAGAATTTTCGATGCCGGGAATTCTATTTCCGATATTGCAAATGCAATTCCCGATAGCGTAAATTAAAATTTCTGATTTCAACAATAAGTAGGCATTTCCGATGTTGGGAATTCTATTTGCGATATCGGAAATTGCAATTTCGATATCGGAAATTAGAATATCCAATATCGCAAATTCGAAATTTTCATATCGCTAATTAGAATTTCCGATAATGGAAATTCTATCCATTTCGCGATATGAAAAATTCTATTTCTGATATCGGAAATTGGCGTCATGTAGCGAACATCATATTCAATAACAGTGTGAAGAGGTGCCTTCGAAAATTAACGTGGTTGGATCAAGCAAAAGTAACTACCGTTGCTTCTACACATCACGAATTAATAAGATTTTTAACCCAAAATCGTCACTACAATGATTCGTCATCGCAATGACTTTCATTCACGTGACAGCAATAAACTACAAGACAGTGTTATTTTTAACAGCAACCAGGAGTATATTTACGTATTTGCTGTGCAGATACGTTGAAGATTTTAACACTTAATTTTGAGGCTTTTATAGAATTATTACACCGAAACTTCTTCCACCCGACACCGAACAAAACATAAACTCATCCACCAGATACAGCGAATTAATGCAAATAAATGCAACCCCCCCCTTGTTTCTATCTAGTTTCCTATTGGACGATAGTTACCTTTAGGAACTAGTGTTGGCCAGCAATGTTTGTTCGGTTCGGCGGACGTTCAAATATTACGTCATCAGGAAGGGGGAAAAAGGGTTCACTAGCTGGTGTACGCACCGTTCCCGGTAAAAAAATGAAAAAAAAGGGGGTCAAGTTAGAAATGACGTAATTCTGAGGGGCGGGTAACATGGCCAATTTTTTTGAATACCTAATACTTGAACGGCCCCATTTTGTCTAGTTTACTGCCTGAAGCGTAATTTGAATGTTATATGTACAGGGAATCGTCTAAATTTGAGCTAGATCAGGGGATTACGCCATGACATCTCGCACTACCTATACACAGTTGTACATGTAACAACGTGTTTCTTCGCAACCTGAGTTACACAGGGCAATTTTCAAAGGTCATTACCCAGGTCATTACCAAGAGGAATAGGAAGGTAGTTTGTCTCTGATAATCCCAGCCATTCGCTTGTAAGTACGATGCGTAAACGAAATGAATGAAATGAAATAAAATAAAATGTAAAATAAAGCACGAGACATAGTTGTAGAGTGGGTTAGCCATATCTCCCAACCCCCCGCCGCACGCAGTCGGTATGATAAATAAAGAAAGAATGGGAAAGTCCCACATTACAGACTATTATAGAAAATTTTAGATCCACAGAGTTGGGTGGGTGGGTGGGGGGTGCTATCAGAGTAGAAGGACTGAATTCTCACAAAGGTTTGAATTATTACTTTCTCCATTATGCAGGGAATTTTTGGCTGGTTGCTCATACAAGTGAAAACACCAGCTAAAATAAAGAGATTGTTAATCGAGCAATTGGAGCTGACTATACACGAAAAACATATGTTGGCAATAATGTTGGAACTGTCCAAACTTGACAGCAGAAACAAAATGAAATTCTTGTTGGATTTTAAAATGAAAGCGCTTCGTGTCGGAGAGAAAAGAATCAGAGTACGATTTACGAATGACGACACGCAAGTGCACTTTGTGGAATCCGACCCTAAAACAACGGTGGTGGTTACTTTGTTACAACTTTCGTTTACAGAATGGTCCGAGCTCTACAAACACTTTGCGAGCATCGATAAACTCATGGGGAAAGTTTCCGAAGACGAATAAACGCTTCAGATTACCTCTGTGTGGATCGTACCGACGGCAGTACAACCGACCAGTAAAAAAAAATGAAATTTTTCATTCATGATGAGCACAGCCCCTAGGTAGGTATCGTCTACTTCGAAAAGGTTTTCGTAGGTTTCGTTGAAGGCAGACCCGGTATTGTAGTAGGTCTGTTTGGGGGGCGGGGCTTCGATAACAATGGAATACAATGGTTTTTGAGCACAGTCCATCGTAGTAGTACTTTGCATCTACTGGGCTCTAGTCTCTAAATTTATTTAGGTGGAAGGGGTCAACACCCATTATTATCGTACTTTATAATCATAGGAAATATCCCGAGTGCATGGGTAGTTATCGATAATTTTTTGGAGCACAAGTTTTTGCCCCCATTAAACTCGTGAGGGCTCGGGTTGGATAATTATTAAAGTCACGAGCCGAATGCGAGGGAACGTATTGCCAACATATGCACGAGCGAGTTTACGGGAGCAAAAACTTGAGTGCTCCAAAAAGATCGATAACTACACGCGCAGGAAGGGTATTTAATTAGAGTATCTCGCGAAAACTACTCTGTCAGTTTATTAACAAATCAATTACAAACATTTACGGGCATATGTTAGAATTTCTACATTTAATATTTACGTTGTTATGCTTTTATTAATTTACTAGTTGTTCCCCGGCGTAACATACGCGTGAACCAAATACTTTACTGGGGCGCATAAAATAAAAACAGCCGGCGAACCCTCGCCCCGTCGAGCCCCCATCCCACCCCTCCCCCACTGTGGTCAGATAACCACCCGCAGCCCCCCCCCCCCCCCCGACCCTACCCGTACACTCTGTCCCCTCCTGCCTTCCCTGCTACCCCTCCCTTGAAATCTCTGATGTTTTCTTAAGGAAGTAAATAACTTGTTTAGTGGAGGGCAACACAGCAGTGTGGCTGGATTACCTGTTTCTCCGTTTTGATACCAAGCGCGAAAAGTCCTCCGTAACGATCGTGCATGATAGTTACTCAACCAACTTTGAAACTTTTCAACTCGGCTCTAATAGTCAGCATTATTGAAGCAATATTGCGTTTGTTTCTAATTGTTACAGCGTATATCCGTTCTCATTGTCGGCTAATCGCCCTTTTTCTTTGCTACCGTGTAAAGAATAAACCCGCTCGCCCTCTTGCTGATTGTTCCAGGGTATAGCTTATTAACATTATTTAAGCTTCGTTTGTTTAATCATGATAGCCAGATATATTTATTTGAAAACAAAAATGAGCCCATTTGATGTTTAAGGTGAGTTTTAACTGGTCCGAAGTCAAAACACCAAAGTAACGCAAATAAACTTTCCTGTAAGGTTTCACATACACAGCGTTCTTTTACTGTTTAGTCCACGTGAAACCTAACTGCTGTATTCACGTGTTTTTGCAGTTTTCCTTTTAAAACACGGTATGTCTGATTGGTTCATTCTAGCTACTTGGCTAAACAACATCGTTGAACAATCATAAAAAAAACATACTTTTAGTTTGCTTAGTACAGACTTACAGACTAAGTAATTCAGGGTTCGTGCGACTCATTGAAAACCTGGAAATGTCGTTGAAAATGAAAATGAAATACCAGTCCTGATGTCTTGAATATGAAATCTTGAAAAATGGTGTATGTATCAATACGGTGAACGGAAAGGAGACGACGTTGTTTCACATTGGTTTTCTCACGCTATTACACTTTTAGCAGGGTGGCTTGGGGCCCAAAATTGGTGGAATTATTCACTTTCTGTGAAAAGCATGAAATTTGGTATGGATGCTCATGAAGAGTAAATGGAAAAAATGCTATACGAGCAACTTCAAACTCCCTCCTCAGGCCCCCCCCGCGAAACGTTTTTTTTGGCTGTAAATTCTTAACCGTGAACGAATCAAAAGCAGAATGTGAAGCAAAAACGTACAGCACACAATTCTGGTCAAGAAATGTGGTATACGTCTTTTAGGTAACAGCAACCATTAAACTCCCAAATCGTATTTCATGTTTACCCCCTCTTAATTTCCATGAGCACTGCTTTGTTCAATTGTTTGTTATAGTGTCCTTCGGTTTCAAAGTGCTCTTGCGAGATTTCTAATAGCCCAAATTATAAATGCTTTAGATTTTATGAAGGGCGGGGATCTATTCTTTCCATCAATGCTAACCGAAATAGTTTATTTTGGATAGGGACCGTCCTACGCTCATATAAAGGTAAGAAGTAATGGCATAGTGACGAAAGCGTATGGTGATTTTCATTTTCAAAGTACTCTTACGAGCTTTCTAATGACCCAAAATAGACATTTAGGCAGGGGGGCCCCAACCAGCCCACGTTGCTGACAAAGAACCGACGACCAAGGCCCGCCCACCCCCGCCCTATAGGCCGGAGGGGGAGGGGGGCCACGGCCGTGACAGCCCTTCGGCTATGAGGCAATGCTTGGGAAACCCCCGCATTGACTCACAACCGATCCTCTCTTAATTCACATTCCAATCGTCGTCATACGTCTGATGCAATACCAAACATGCAGGGATAGCGCCTTTACTACTAAAATAGTAACGCGTTGGCTCTTACCCCTTTAACACAGAGCCAACCCGTTATAGCCGAACCATTCGGAACTTGGCTGCCCCTTTTACCAGTTTTTGTTTTTAATATGATATCACTCCTTTTTTTTTAATTGTGTATTGACCCCACTCTACTACAGTGCAGATGTGTAATAAAGTGCCACGTAAACAAGAAATTGGTTTTCAACAATTTGCTACTACCTTTTGCCTATAGGCCGAACCATTCTCAATTTAGTCATTTCTTTATAGGTTTTTGGTTTGGTTTTAATTTTGTTGTAATTGTTTTATTTAGTTAGTTTTGGTGTGTTGATATCACTCCTTTTAAGGACCGGACCACTCTCA
>JAHWFP010044234.1:0-31115 GCA_023313725.1 Lithobius niger | reverse complement strand
GGAATCATCACGTTCGGTGTGGAAGAAGGACAGTTGGTGCGTGTGCGTCTCATTGCCCAAGCCTGAGGAAGAATGCCAGTATAAGCATTCGAAAATTTGCTAGTTTGGAGTAACTGGAACACTTTTGGTACTGCGTTAAAAATAAGTAAGTGATAAAGAACCACCACAAACAAAATTTTCTTTTAAAGTCGTCACGTGCACCACTGTTATCCCAGTTCGCCAGTTTTTTCGGAACTTGGAGCAAAGGCCCACTGTGAATCAACAAACATTTTTAAAAAATGATCGTTAATAGTTCGTAGATTTTTGAATATTTGGTTTAGTAGGACACACTGTCTTCAGCCTGATGAAGGTGCTTGCCAGTGCCCACCGAACTTTTTTCCAGTTTTTCTACCATTTGGAACTTGTCCTCTAGGTTGAGCGTTTTCTCAGTGAGTAGTGATGTTGTGGCTGTGGACTAGCCTCACGCGTGCGAGGTATCATATTTATAACAGATCACGCAGGCAGCAAGGTATCATCGTGGACAAACTACTCTATTTGAGAAGGACGAATAACTTACGTCTGCCTGTAAATGTTCTGACCTTCTGATTGCAGCACCAGTTCGAAATCATGGTAGGCCTACCGCAAGATTCAACGAGAGTAAACAATGTGAAATACGAGAGAAGCTTTTGACGAGTTTTGCTTTTAATTTATACATCGATGTTTAGATTTCGCATCCGGCATTCGTACCACCGAGCAATTGGTAGCGCTGACTCAGTTTCTGGAAGACGTCCTTTGTATGGCGGCTGTGGTAAGTTGATTGTTGTAAGGAAGATTCTTCTATTCCTACCACCTTCATGATCCAATCAGGAATAGGACAGCCACATTCTGCCATACTGTAAGGTAGTCTACTTTGAATATATTATATTTTATACCTAATGGTTACGAACAATGAACTAGCTAATGCCACGCTTTCCCGCCATGTATGTCTGCCCTTGCTTACACATTCTCTGCAAGATGCACCTTTCATTCAGACCGGCATTCCACACACACAACCGACCCAGGCGAGACTACTCGCTATCCTACAACATCGTCACAATCAGGGTTGGAAAAAATAATGATTTATATTAAAAAAAATTTTAAAAATCAGATTTTTCTATTTAAATCGGATTCTTTTGATTTATATTGACCTTTTTTTTCAAACTTTGTTTATTAAAAAAAACTTTACAAAAACGGAATTAAATCAAGCATATTTAGCAAAACAATTCAAATTTAAAAGACTTATTTAAGCATTATTTGTTTACGAGTTTCACAAGAAACACAAGTTTAGCTGCCTTTTCAACTCCTAAACGGTTACGCAGTTTAGAGTGCACAAGATTAAACGACGAAAAAACACGTTCAATTCCTGCAGAAGATGCGACCGCAGTCATAAGTTGATTAACGCATTCCATATCACGAACACTGCATACGTCTTTCTTCATTGCTTTGAAAGAATTCCACCACTCAACTGCGGTGACATCCGTTTTATTGAACATGGCCCCCTTAAATGGTTCTGCACGAGCTTGACATTTCATTACTAAAGATAGCAATGTAGGTGTCCCTGCATACTTTTCCTCAGCAAATTCAAGTGCAGCTTCACTTTCTTCATGTGACAAGGTCCCGACTGGCAATCGTGGATCCAATAGGCTAGCCAACAAATGAGCAGGTGTGAGTGCCATGTTGTAACGTTTACGGAATTCTCGTTTGCCTTTGTCATTCAAGATTTTAATCAATTTTTTTTCTAGATCTTTCCATATGACAACTGCATCCGATATAGTGCAGCTATTTTTCTGCATACTGTCCAGAGCAACAGCAATGGGTTTTAATATATTCAGCAGGTCTTCTGCATTCCTTTAAATTCCTAAATTAAGAACCTTGTTTCTAATGTCCATACCTACAACGTCTCTACGTTCTTCACATATTTTCATCAGCACTGGCCAGTTTTTTATGTAGCGTTCTAAGCAATCTGCGAGGGTGTTCCAACGTACACCTTGTGGCATCACCAGCCCAGGTCCCGTGCCTTCAGCAGCCAAGTATGCTCTAGGCAAATGGTGGTTACGAAAGAATTTAACAATCTGAACCACATGTTCTTTCACACCATGTATTTCTAAATCTTTTGCAAGCAAATTCAAAATACGTGCTAGGCACCCTTACGTTAAGACATCAACTTCATCATTCTTTTCCAATTCATTCCTCATCATTGTCATGTTGGAAGCATTGTCGCTTACAAAGCTACACACTTTGTACTTAAATTGCTTTTCTGTATTTTCTTAATAGTTGCCAGTGTAATATCCGTAAGGTATTCTCCTGTATGAGAGTTCCCCGAAGTATCAATGGTTTCAGTCAAGTAAACGTCGCCAGATTGAGTTGTTACACATGCACAAACAATAGGTTCGTTATGAACATTTGACCACCCATCGATGCACATAGACACAATTTGATTTTCAAGAATGCTAGAACAATTATCAATTTCTTCTTGGTACACAGCTTCAAGAAGGGGTCCAGCAATGTCCTTTCGTGTTGGAGGAATGTAACCTGGGCGAAGCATGTTGTAGGCTTTAATCACTTCTGGATTATCTATGGCTCGGAAAGGTGTTGCATAAATACCGTGGGCTATTTGTTTGTCTAATATTACAGTTTTTTCGAGCTTAGATGTTTTGATCACAAATGAGTCCATTGGGTTAGTTTTTTTAAGTAGTTTACGAGAGGAGGAATTGGGTGAGCCATCAGTCGTCTGCCTCTTAGGGGTGTATGGTGTGCCTTCAGAAAGTTGTACCCGAGACGTGGAGGGCTGGGATTGTGTTACAGGGCCAACTACTGCATTGGAACTTTCTAATTCTAAGGAGGCATCTCCAGAAACATCTTCAGTTTCATCTTCATTAGATGCTGAAAAACACTTTTCTTTATGGGCTTGAGCCTAGCAACAAGCCCTTGCAATGTTTTTCCACAAGCTTTATATTTGGCTTTAACTCTGACTCCTTTGTAAGTTGTGGTCTTTTCCTCTTCAAATTATGCCCAAATGTGGTCTTTTTTTTACGTCCCGACATTGACATCTCCAGAATCCAATATAATTTTACTTTCCTTTCCTACTCTTTGATACGAACTACAGCTTAACTTTTACACCCAGTCAGTAGTTCACACCAGGTCAGCTCAGCAGCCAGCTCCTGAATGAGCCACTACAGTTAGGGGGTTCCCCACTGCAGCAAGGCAAGTCAAGACTTGAGAATTCCCCATTCCCAAGGGACCTCTCTCTACCTGGCAGATGCAATGAGTTTTAATCTTATTGGACAGGCAGAATGTAAATGAGCAGGGATAGGGAAGGGATGACAAACAAATTGTATACATTAAGAACTGATTATTAAAACACAGCATTTAAAAATTTTGATGCAATTATAAAAATGATTTAAATCAAAGATTTTATTACATGATTTAAATCAACCAACCCTGGTCACAATTATTCATCTCCTCTCCGAAAAGAGGAGGATGTTAAACAACATTATACAATTACACGAACTTCAGGACATGCAGCCAGCAGAAAACAAAACACTCATATATGTAGATTAAAGTAGCACTTCTTTCCTCACTGTAAGCCTTACCCTCCTGCATTGGGGAACCGTGGTGTCAGTTCCAATGGAGTGGACAGGAAGGGGGGGGGGGAGAAAACTAAGGCAAAAATCGCCAAAGAAAGCACAGCACTCCTCTCATCTCAAAACGCTCAGTGCCACAAAAACCCACAGCGCCTGTAGGCACCGAACTTGGAGACAGTGATCGAAGAGTTTTGCTCCCTCAGCAGCTGAGCCGCACTTTCATACCCAGCGGTCGCCTATCTGCACTTTAACGACAATGTAGCCTACCAAATGCAAACACCATCACCCTATTCTCGATAGTGGCGGAGGCCGTTGGGGGGAGGGGAAATGTGGACAGGGGTGGTGGTGGTGATGGTGGGGGGGGGGGGGAGTCCTCCAGTATGACGGCGCCGAATGCAAGATAAATACAACATCCTGTGCTATGCAATCAACAAAAAAAAAAACACGAAGCAACTCCACGATAAAAGAAAAACAGGCCCGCCTGTAACACCACGGTCACTGCGACAAATCGGCATGCAAGCAACTGGGAGTGCCACCTACAACGTAACTGTGGGCTGAAAACTGTAAAAAAAACTTATATGGGTCCTTAAATATTACGATTGTGTGTCCAATAAGGCCTAACAAAAAAAACTGGTGTGCTTCGCGGAACTCGACCGATCCTAACTTTTCCTTCCGACCTAACAATTTTTTGCTAAAAACTGACGCAATCGCGATGCGCAGTGCAATCTTACGAGGAAAATTGTGAACGAAAAGTTGTCAGCATTCGGGTTTCACTAATGCATAGCTAAGCTAAGCATGAAACAATGTGTATTTTGTATGCAGAATATGATTTAGCATAGGCCTGCATTAAAAAATGTTTGAAAACAAATTTTTAAACAAAATCTTTTTCCGACCTACCGACCCTATTAATTTCAGCAATGTTCCGCGATACACACAATTTTTTTTGTTAGGCCTAATTGAGAGTCCACTGACAGTCACGTTCATCAAACTACCACTGCACCGTTACATTCCACGTCTCCTGCCTTTCCTATACTTACTCCCACTGGTCAGTCCCATCGGCCATAAAGTGTTAAAGCGCTATTTACGAATAGCAAGGCGCACCATGAGCAAACACTCAGGGTGACACCTTGTAGTTACATAAGCTGCTTGGCGTCCGGACAACTTCCGTCTAGTGCTGGCGGTATCGGTATTTTTTGAATACCGAAACTGTAATCAGTATTTGCATAATACCGAAATACCGTACATTTTTTGTGGCCGATTTTTTAATAACTTCGCCAATTTTTGGCCGATCTGGACATTCCAATATACCATTCGAAGCGTTTTTTCACCAGCTTTCCAATGGAGCTAAATTCAAATTGATAGCATAAACTGTTCAGAAGTTATAGGGGGAATGACCAATTTGCAAAATATTTAGTCAGTCTTTAAAGTTGACTCCATCATTCAAGTAGAGTGAACAGTTAGTCTGTACAAAACATAAACATCTATCCAAATGTTTTTTTTTTTTTTTTGATTCGGTTAGGATCCGGATCTGATTCAGCCAATCTTGTAAATTATCTGGATTTGGTCAAAATAGATTCAGTCGATTTCTAGAAAAAAGCCTGGTATGCTCTGTATCATTTAGTAGCAGTTTGGCGCGAGGGTATGCTTCAACTACTTAAGTAGGCGGATACCGATATCGGAATATCGAATATTTTTTTTCAGAATACCGATACCGTACCGAAAATTTCCGATACCGCCCAGCACTACCTCCGTCTACACCGGAACAGCCGGGTAACGAGCGGGTCCTCCTGTTCAGACCAGTTAGAACCGGCTCCTACCTGTTAGCAGTTGCGCAAAGTAAAGCCTCAGGCTACTTCTATTGTTCAGCCCGCGTATAAATACGAGGGCCTGGACCATGGGAAGGCACTTGGTGTGGGGCAGGCAACTCGAAAGGTTGTCTCCCTGGACTCAGCTCAGGATAAGACCAAGCTCCAAAACTTGTGTTTTATGCCTAATATGTGTTCTCAGTGCATAGTCCCCTAGCTATGCAGTAAGGAGAAAATTTGCTTCGAGATTATTCTTGACATCAATCGCAGGCCTTCCAGTGAACTTTCGAAAAATAGTTAAGACTTTTCCAGAAAAAAGTAGGACAACAGGAGCAACAATAATACTGTACAAATAAGTTACAGTCTCGCGCTTGTCTTGCTTATATAGTCGCATTGGCGCGCTGAATTTTTTCCGCCAGTTCTCAGTTCGATGGAACTTTTGTGTAATGATATGCACCCTGATGTCATCAGCGCATTTTTAAGCAAGACTCCTCGTTCAACACCAGCGTTTCCATGAGCTTAAGTGAAGCCGCATTTTACATCTTGTGCGAAGTGAGGTTACTTCTACATTCAGCTCCTTCAGTCGAAATATTTTTCCCAGTAAGAGTCAATTCTTCGTAGTTAGTTGAACTTATGTTTTTCAACTTTTATAAGTCATCAGAATCAATTGGGTAACATTTTCATTCATCTATATATTTCCCTGTGTTTCAAGTGACCGCAAGGGATGCCCCATCATTGTTAAGTATCCGCTGAAGTGCTTGTACAGAGATTATGTCTTCTTTGCAACCCATGTACGTTATATGCAGTCAAATGGTCCAAGACGCTCCAAGAGGTGTCTTTTCTGCTTCAGAACCACTTTACATTTTTCGTTTAGCAAGAGATTTTTTTTTCGCTTACGTTTACTGCCTGTGACATTCTCTAGAACTTCTGGTTTTATAAATTGCCTAAGACGTAATACAAGATCATTTGGTTTGTGTACAGACTGTGTGCACCAAGTAACTTAATTCTTTCTGTAAGAGTGTTGTCAGAAAATTACCGAAGAATTCACAGCAGATATCTGAAACTGCATTTTCGGAAAAGAAGTAGAAACCTTGAAAACTGTAATAATTCTCTTGCACAATCTGATTGGCTCAGCTTTGTTAGTTCAAATTGTATTTTGGTCTGCGTTTGTAATGAGTTTTACAAACTTCAGCATGTGATGCATTTTAAACTTTTTTGAAGTATGAAAAGTAGGACATTTGTTAAATAGTAGGACAAAAGTAGGACATTCGCCAAAAAAGTAGGAAAAGTAGGACAACTGGAAGGCCTGCAATCGTCTGCTCCCTGAGTACGTTACATATTTTGGGGGCCGGGCCGTGATTTGTCCTAAACCTTCGGGGTAGGCAAGTTCATGTTTCCAAACCTTCGGGATGGAAAAGGCATGAATACAGATCCGAGCGGAAGAATTTTGCTGAATTTTTTTTCTTACCTAGTCGGGAGAAAAAATAACAAGCAAAAATTGGAAGTTATTCCGGCAGCTGCTGGGCTTTAGAATAAGACTCCAAACTTTGGGGACTAGTCAAGAGTTTTTTTGGGATCCGAAGCACATTGGATTTGGGAATTAAAATGCAACCCACTTTGGTTTTCTGGACAAAATTTAAGTAAAAACGTAAATAACTTTGCAGTGAGCCTTAAAAACTCGGTGGAAGGAAGTTTAGGACAAGGGGACGATTTAGGATCCGGCCTGTAGCTACGTGCGCGGACAACCCTAAAACGTCGATTTTCCAAGTCATTGAAATCTTACGATTTATGACATGATGATAATCCCGTTTCTTACGCAAGTAATTAACGTTAAACTGGGAGGTGATTTGTAGATTCAACATAATTTTGGTCTCACTGCCACTCAGCCAGTGCCATCAGCGACGCCTGTGGTCCTGTGTCGTAGTCCGGTCCCCCGTTCATAGCATCGTCCTGTGTACAACTGAACCACACAGTGGGGGTGACCAGGGACAGTCATGGGCTTAGTGTACATATTGGCCGTAGCCAGTTCTTGTTCCTGTACGGCTGCATTAGCTCTTGCACATCACGGACGGCAATCCTTAGGAATGCTGCCACCATTTCCGTTGGTCTGGCGGCCTCGCGTAACGCGGCATCCTACGGCGGTATCAGGTCCCACTGGTCTGTCGGAATGGTCGCTCCGTGGGGTGCGTCGACGACAAACGCTGGAATAAGATCAGTCGACATGACCAGTTTGATCTGATCAATTAATACCTTGTCTGCATCTGGCAGGCATGCGATGCCGTGTGGCGACAGCAGAGTTAGAGTAAACAGTAGAACCCATTTTAAAAATATCCAAACGTCGATTTTTACTTTGAGAGTGTCCAGCAAATTCGTAAGCTTGATTTCCATTATCTTCGCTCATTCTCTACCTATGGTAGAACCCATAGTCAACGTATGCTGCCGTGCCGCCATGCGAGCCACTCTCGGGTTTTGGAGTATCGCCATCTCTCATTTCCTCAGAGCCTCTCTTCGTGCGAACGGACTTGCCACTCTCTCATCCGACGTCGCGCCAGATCCTTTGTATCCCGAGTTTGGAGTCGAATCGTAGTAGGCTAGGTGTCTTGGATGTGAACCATCTTCACCATTGCGAGAGAAAACGAGTGAAGGCAACATGCGTCGTCGTCGCTGGATGACGATGCCATAGCCGTCGGCTTCGGTGGTTGCCACATTGCACTCGCTCCCTTTCCTGTGTTGTTCGGGCGTGGTGTCTCGTGATGTCAGTGGAAGGGAAGAACTGTCAGTTTCGTGTGACCGCTATTTGGGCGCCAAATGTAAGGAAGTATTCACCTCATTCATGAGCCAATCAGGAACAAAATGGCCAGATTCTGCCATACTGTTGGTATTTTGTTTATATTACTGCTAGCAGTTTCCGTGTAATTTGCTAAACGTTTAAACGACCTAATTAAACGTTCGGTTAACCGAAAACCGTGAAAAATCTAACGTTAATAATAACAACGCAACAAACTAAGACAAAAAAAAACGTCAACATAAAATTCAATAACTACCTTTTACTAATTTAATTTTTTTTTAAATTAAGCAACACGAATCACACGTTATGTAAACAAATCGTATTTATTCTGAAACAAAACAAATGTTAAACAATAGCCTAAATTAAAAAAAAACAAAAATAAGCAGGAATCGCAGAAAATCCGCACACATTTGCGATTGTTTTACGATCTCGGATCAGTCGGCACGCTTTGGAATTTAGCTTTGTTAACCATCCAGTGGTTAGTTGTGTTGAACGATTTGTAGACAATTGGTTAAAAAAAAGTTTTGTTTAATTGGCTTACGTGGTGATAATATTTCATCCATTCTGCAGTGTTCCGCTACGTTTCCGGTTAGCGTGGTTAAAACTCGTCGCGACTTAAGCCTAGCCGAAGCAGGTTTCGATTTCACCACCAAAACCGGAAGTTCAGGTTTTACAGCTGCTGAACAAGTTGGATGCAGCGAAAGCAGCTAATATTCTGGTAGTTTTAACGTTAACTACCAAATAAAGTCATAAAATAACGTTTATTGAATTAAAACTTTGTGCTGTTGTGAGGCAAATAATCAGATTCAGTTAATATTTAGCAATATAGAAAAACGTATACACGTAAATTTTCGTTTAAACGGATAACCATTATAGCACTAGTTTATATATCTCATACATACAGTTACAAACAACGAACTAGATAATGCCACGCTTCCCGTTGTCTACCTCTGCCCTTGCTTACAGTTATTCTCTGCAAGTTGCACCCTTCATTCAGTTCAGACTGGCATTCCACACAGCGTATGGAGTATCGCCATCTCTCGTTTTCTCAGAGCCTCTCTCCATGCGTCCAGTCTTTCCACGCCCTCATCCGACGTCTCACCAAATCCTTTGTATCCTGAGTTTGGAGTCGGGAACCACTTCCATAGCGGCTCCAAGCTCGTCCACCATCAATCTGTATATGTGGAAGGTTGTACTATCGCCATTGGTGTAAAAAATAAATCAAGGTCGCCGTTAACGAAAATGATGTCAGTTTTTTTTCCAAATTACGAGCCTCGCTCGCTGCGGCGAACTACATAACATCAGAAAACGCAATCAAAAAACTTAGCCGTCTAACCTTCACCGGAATCTAGATAGGTCGGCCATAAGCTTGGAGCTTCTGCGTAAGTGGACCCACGAACTAGCTAACACTACACTTTCCCGCCGTCTATCTCTGCCCTTGCTTACACATATTCAGATAACGAAAACTCCGCCAAATTCAAGTTGTCATGACAAGGAGTAGTAGTAGTGAAGCCGTGTGTACGCCGTAAATCGCCCGACTCTTTTCGAGGTTTTCATACCTCCCCCAAGCAAAAGAGGGAAGACGCCATGTGAAGACGGGGCTTAAGGGTGTAGACATGTTAGACGGATTGTGTTCCTTACCGACTCCCTGTGTTACCAACAGGTTACCAACTAGTTACTGTATTAATATCATCATGGGTAGATAGGTTAGATAGGTAGAACCCAATCTACCCATGATATCATGCTTATCCGCATCTTTGCCCAGAACGTTCGTCCCTCAGTTTTGCCCCGTTCTTCTAGTTTTGACTCCCATCGTTCACGTTACAATTAGTACTGACCGATTACGGATATTGTTCAATTTTCTGCCCAAGACATAAATAAAAGAAAACACTGTTTTTTTGCTACCGTGAAATCACCGTATTGTTACAACGTAAATTTAGGCCTAACACAAGATCAGCACGAGCATTACTAAATTACTTTTTTTTTCTTTTAAGTTTTAATTCCTATTAAGTTACATTTCTATTTTGTGTTCATTGCTAGAATACAATTCCTCTTGCACTTAAACTATACCATTTTAATGTTACCTTATAGCTTTCATGAACAATAAAAAACACTTACTGTTTGTAGCATGCACAAAATGGAGCACACGTGTTTCTGTGTCGCAAGAAAATCCCACGTCTGGAAATTATGTCAATCAAGCAACTTGTATCAAATTTGTTCCATAGATTTTCGAAACAAAACAAACTTAATTTAACGATGCTATTTATAAATCATTTTAAATCTAAGGTTTTTAGTAATTTTATAATTTATTGCATGGGGCTTAGCGGCTTGCAACACCTAGATACTATTTTCGAAAATTCACGAAAAAAGTCATTTTTGTTTCTAGGCAATGACACAAGTTTTAAATTCATATTCGTATCGTAAAGTAAAATATATGTGTGCAAGGGGGCAAAATTAAGTAATACTATTTTTAAATGTATAACTAGTGTATCAAAGATTCGCTAACTAGTGTAACAGTTAATGTTGGTGATGTGCAGGAAAGTGGTCTTTGCTGGTTTTAAAGTTGGGGCAGCTTGCCACGTGAGTCGGCCACATATCGATTTAAAAGAGTTTGTTTACTTTCCTTTAGGCTAACTCCACAATGCTTGCCAAGTTGCTACGAGTTGTCATATCGGGAGCACCAGGATCTGGCAAAGGAACGATATCGGAACGAATTGTGCGAGATTTTGGTTTGAAACACATTTCTAGTGGCGATTTACTGCGATCTCAAGTGCTAAAACGAACTTGTAAGTGATGGTGGATTCTACTTTAGAGATGAACACAATTGATTTTCGTGTAGTGTCATTCACTGTTACATTTTTCTTTGGTTATCACTTAAATTGAAACAAAAAGTTGCCTCCATGGGGGCAAGGCAACTTTCCACAAACGTCCACCAGCCAAAAGTGATCTAATTCTTTTGGCTTAATTAATTAAAGGGCAGGTTTTTTTTGTGTGTGGGGGGGGATTTACTTATCGGATTATCCTCGTCTAGTTTGAATGAACTCTCTTTGATAAAAATTATCTACTTGCTACAGTCGTCATGCACAGCATGTCGACCTCCATAGACTGTTAGGAGACTGGCAGCGCCATCAACTGCTCGGTGGGGGCCTAAATCGCCTTGCTCATGCCCTGACGAAAAATGTAAATTCGACACTCAACATGAATGCAAAACACATCAAATGCTTCTCCCGTTTTGTTCTTGTCTTGCTCTCTTTTAATCTCCCTTTTCCAGGAAATTTGACTGGCGGTGCGATGTACGTAGATCGTCCTTCTCAAAAGGAGTGTAATTAGTGACCTCCCCCACCCACGAACCCTTGTTACTATGGATAGGGATGCTTGGTAGTAGTAGTGTGTAGAACTAGCTCCACCAGGCTTCAGATGCAATAATAATAATAAGCAATTTATTGCCGGAACATCGCGGTGATCGCTGACTGCCAGCCTAAATAGAAGCAGCGTCTAAGATGCATGTAAAGAATAAAGAACAAATAAAAAGGTATTGTGAAGGCAGCAAGGTGAAAACTAATGAAAGAAACACTAAAAAGCTTGCGTGTAGGCCAACAAAAATGTTTTAATTAAAAAATTGCATGGCCAACCTGTGGCAAAGGATGAAACTTGTACGTTTGCACCATCTGACTCTCCACAGTCGGCTTGTTTACAACGGCGGTTTGCACACCAGACGGGCTCCCACACGAAGTCTTGGCCTCAATGCTGCGTGCACCGTGTTTACCTGTACTTTACGCCACTGACTGCTGACGATGACAAAGTAGGCTTATTACATGTCTTTTTTTTTAATTTCGGAATTCTGCTATCATATTAAAAAAGAAGATAGTTGAAGAAATCACTTTTGTTACGCTTATTTTTACAAAATCAAGATATTTTTGCATATCCTTGCAAATTTTCGACGATCAGCAGTCCCTGGAGATGAAAATACGCAGGCGATCGTTTTCTTCAGGCTCACTACGTCTACTCAAAACACTGCAACGACCGTTCGTTTGCTAGAAATTTGAAGCGTAGGCGCGGCCTCCGGTATTTGTTAGGTTGGTTGCCCATTATTCTCTCAGCAACTGATTGAGGGCGCCACGCGTCAGAAAACTAATACCTGGGCTTGAGAGTTATTCATCAGCACAGCTTTCTCTCAGTTGTGGTGTTGAATAGCCAGGGATTCAAGGCTTCTCAGATGATTATCACTTAGACGCTTTTTTGTTCCTTCCCAATTTATTTTGTGCTCGTGAAAAAGAGGACTAATGCTATGCCAGAAAAGAAACAACCAAGAACAATTGGTCAAGCGAATTTTCGGTAGTATTACATGCTTACATAAACATCCCACTACCTTCATCAGGCAAAAAGTGTACGAGCACGTACAAAAATAACGACTACATGCTAGAAACACTTTCTTTTCTGGCATTTTAGTCCTCTTTTTCACGATTTCTTTAGCCAGAGTAAAATGAGCCTGTCGGCTTTAAAACAAATATTTTGTGCTGCATCTCCATGTGGTAGACTGTATTATATTTGTTCTTACTTCATTATCGGCTATATGTTGTTTAACCCTATTTCCGATTCCTTTCCTTGTTTCATCAACATAGACAGCACTACAGTCACCACATGGAATGCGGTACACTCCTTTGTTAGTATTTTGGATTGTCTTCATGATCATTTCCTCATCTTCTTGCTCTTTTCTTTCTTCCTCCCACTTGGTTCTGCTTTTATTCTTTGTTTCATAAGGAGTTCTTTAAGACCCGAACTGTTTTGACGTTGAGCCAAATCCATTTTTCTTCTACACTCTTTCCACCTCATCTGTACTTTCTTGACTGTAGGTTAGGGCAATTCGTTGTTTTCATTCTTCAATCTTCTTTCTTCCTTCCTCACATACTTATGTCTCTTTTCATTATTTTTCTTTTTCTTTCTTCGTTCCATGTCCAGTCCTACTGCTTTTCATATCATTCTGTTCTGGCTTCGTGGTGGGTACCCCAAATTGATTAATCTTCCTTTCGCCAGTCCTAGGTGGTGTTTGGCTGTTCCCTGATCACTTGAATTCTGCATCACTCTGTTACATTTGTTTCGTGCAAGTGCCTTCAGTTGGGCCACCGGGTGTCTAGACTTTATGGGATTCCTCTGCCAGATGTTGTTGGTTTTTTATACGGTTGGTACCATGTTTTTCCATCTTTCTTCCTTTCCAGCATTACATCCAAAAAGGCAATCTCCCTTCCTCTTCCTCTTCATACTTGAGGTTGATCTCATCTACCCAAGCATTTAGGACTCGCTACACATTATCTGATTTCCCTTCTTAAGTATGGTGTTAGCATCATCTACAAATCCCTTCCACAGTTTTCAATCCAGAAAAGTTGCTTTGACGAACCCATCGAGATGTTGTAATACTATTTCCGCAAATACTGGTGAGCTCGAGTATACCACAGGGGCCCTTTTTATCTGCCAAAATGTCTCACCTTTGTATTCCATATGTATGTTGGACAGGAGAGCTTATAATAGCGTCTTTTTCGTACTCTGCCTTTTCAATCCTCAACTTCTTGGCCAAGAGGTCAAACATACGCAATATTAATTTATGAGAGAGGCTAGGAAAAAGCTTCACTACGTCAAAAGACACTAGGATTTTGTCTTCTCGATTTGAATATTCTCCATTTATCCAAAAGATCAGTCGTCCTCAAAATGCGACTGGGAGAATCCACATACTTTTTCAGTCTTTCTCTCAACAGCCAGTCCAGTTTTTGGCTGGTCCCACCCTTTCGTCTCACCCTTAGAGGCTTGCCTTCTTTGTGCAACTTGCGCGAACACATGAATTTGAATGAAAATTCAACAGAAAGCCTGCTGGCTTATGGCGTCAAGTATCCCCTAGTACCAATTTTTGTACTCTTAGGGTGGTATAAACTATAAAGGAGAGTAACACAATATCAAGACGTTTTTTTGAAGGTGAGCACGGAAGGGGCTTTCACAACTTCTGCCGGTAGCTTATTCTACAGGTTGCACACTCTGAAAGCAAATGACTTGTCGTAATGATGTCCGGCAGCGTTGTTTCACAACCTTAGCTCCGTGGTTTCTAGTTCTAAGATCATCAGTGACAACAAGCCAAGATTTCTCGAGTGGGTTATTACAGTTAATAGTCTTATATGCAAAGATAAGATCTCCTCGAGAACGTCGATAAGCCAGTGTGGGAAGTCTGAGTCGTCGTAAACGTTCACCGTACGGCAGATTGGATAAACCAATGACCCTCTTTGTTGCACGTGTCTGGAGTTTTTCCACCTTGTCCTTGTCGCGTTCAAGTCTGATCCACTAAGCTTGGTTTGCATATTCGACGATGCTTCTAACAAGACTACAGTACAGTTTAAGGAAGATCTTGGGTTGAAGCTCGTCAAATGTATTTCGGACTGCTGCTAGCACAGCATAGGCCTTGGCTACAACAGATTGGACATGTGTAGAGAAGGAAAGATCGCCATCGAGAATGACACCAAGATCTTTCTGTGAAGCCTTATCTTGTAGTAGCTTATGAGAACCAAGGTCGTAGATAGTGTGAAGACGTTGGTTACCAGACCTAAGGATACAACACTTGTTTTCGTTAAGGTTCATGTTCATGTCCTCCACCCAGTTAGTAAAATGATGAATGGTGTCTTGGAGGATAGCAGCGGTTTCAGGTGTGTTAGAAGGTGCAAAGAGTTAAGTGTCGTCCATAAAAATGCCGTGGTCGACTGAAATCTTGGAGGAAAGGGATTTAATAAACATTACAAACAACAGTGGACCTAACATACTTCCCTGCGGAATCCCGCTACATACAGGTAAAGGCTCTGACAGAGCTCCCTCGACTGAACATCGCTGGTGTCTACCTGACAGAAAGTCACCGATTCAGGCAAGAAGTGTTCCCCGTATGTCTTCGTCAGCCAGGCATTTGATTAGCTTGTTATGAGGAATCGTGTCGTATGCCTTTGCAAGATCGAAAAATATAGTGTCGCCTTGGAGGCCCTCGTCAATCCACTGTGTCACTTTGACCAGGTAATGTATTAAATTGTGGGTTGTTGACCTCCCGGGGATTCCCCCAAATTGATTAGGGTGAAGTTTATCGTTTTCAGCGAGGAAGTTTAGTATTTGTTTGTGGATGATTTTTTCGAGAATTTTGCCTGGTATGCTCGTAAGGCTAATTGGTCAATAGTTGGATGGATTAGTAGTAGCATGCGGTAGCTTCTGTGGGAGTTTCGGTTGTAGTTCCTCTTTCTCTTCCTTTGTCTGGAATCCTTCTTCCACAAGCCTGGCCAGACAAATTGTCACATCTCTTGTGGGGTGATTTCCTAGTGCTTTTTCATTTTTTTGGACATGTCACATGCCAGATGTTTCAATGTCAGCTATCACCTGTTCGTCATGGTTCTGTCTGCCCACTACTACTGTCACATTAGCTTTATCTGCCCTCAGAATCAGGGGTGGTGCTACAAGGGGGGGCAGGAAGAGTGGGTGAGCTCCCCCCCCCCAGGTCGGGAAAGCCTTGCCCCCCCCTGTCGGGGAGTATCCGAAATTGTCGTCCGGGAACAGCTGGAAGACGAAATCTACATGACGACATTAAATTCGTAAAACTTTAGGGGGAAAAGGTCAAAATACAGTTGTCGTTTTGTTTGCCAGTAGTCCTACTGTTGCTACCTCATAACCTCCATAATAATCTAATCTAGTTTTTTTTAATTTAAATTCACCAGTTAATTTAATTTGTTAATAAAATATATTTTTAAAAAAATAGAATTTTGGCCACAATTAGGTTTTTACGACCTCTCATGCTAAAGAATTTTTACGAAAAACATCCAAAATTTGCTTAACAACGTGGTGGAAACGTGTCTCGGGAAGCCGAAAATAGGCCCTCAAATAACGTAAAATGTGTCGGCTTCTGGGGCTCTGCCCCGGACCCCGCTGGGGGAGCTTACAGGCCTCCCCCAGACCCCCAAGCTGGTTTCGTCGGACCCCTGCTAAAGTAGATCATATTTCAATACAATGAAAAGAATGTTTAGTTTCTTTGCCCCCCTGTCGGGGAATCATTGCCCCCCTATCTGGAGTTGGCTGGTGCCACTACTGCTCAGAATCTTTGATGTCACTCTTTTTTGCGACTTCCACAGCACTTCTGCCTCTAAACCTGTCAGACTTGCTTTAGATGGTCGTCTAATAGCTATTTGTTGCAGACGAATTCGCGTGTCGGGATATCACATGTACCCATGTAATAATAATGAATGCACATCGGCAATGAAGTTCAATCGCGTGTCGTTAGTTGCTCTCGTCAGCCTCGGGATGAACTTCGGATCCATATTTAGTACACTCAACTCAGCACTGATAAATTTATTTTAGTTAGATTTTTCATGTGTGGATATTCCTTTTTTCCCCCATGATCTTTTCCTTTTATCACTGCAGTCATTTCATACGTTGCTCTGTTTTCTAGACGTTCAAATTTCGCTACAATTGCCTTTTCGTTATTTTTCGTCACTCATTTTTTGCATGTTCAACCACCTTTTCCATCAACATATTCGACAGTTTTTACTTTAAAAAAGCTTCAGTGACACTTCAGCGTGGAGCAGCATTGGTGTATTTAGTTTATTCTAATATTCTTTGTATTAGAATAAACTAAAAAGTCTGTAAGCAGGTCTTCTTAAATTTTTAGTTTCTATTTGCCAGCACGAAAATATCCACTACTATAAATTGTTGCGTTCAGTTCTTAGATGCTGTTACCCAGGACGAATTAAAACTCTTTAGATCCACCCTGCTTGGCAACCCATCTGTGCATGCGCAAGCACAGCGCAGACAATCCATAAATGGTGATACGGTGTTAGCCATCCATGTCTTTTCTTCCAGTCTTCGGCCAGACCGCATCGCCACTGTTACCCGCACGTCCTTCAGTTTGAAGACACCATCCTTCGTTCGAAGATCCTTCGCTTCCTTATGAAGAATCCTTCGTCTTTCCTTCATTTTCATCCTTCGTCTGTACTCGTCTAAAGAAAGAAGATCCTTCACTTTGAAAGATGATCTGCTTATCGGACATTCCCTCGTTGCATATCGGCTACCTCTTGGGCTCAACGGTAACTCGATGAATCCCGGCCAGGCTTCGTTTTCATCATTCCTTTTGAACTCCGAAATGAATTAGCCGTTTTCTGCACTTTATGCCATCTACTTACGACCAAGCATATTTTCGTTTCCATGCAACTCGAAGATTTTTTGCCGACTTGACTCAATCTTGTGTCTGCTGGGAGATCCCCTTAAGAAGAAGAAGAAGACTGGCTTTATTTAAAACATAATTAAAACAAAATACATTGATAGTGGTTTGAAGACCAAGGTCGTTTACGAGCCCATTACAAAAATAAATTTCATAAATGACTACAATGAAATAATAATAATAAAAAAATACATAATAGTTAATTGCACAATAGGGCAATCACACAGGTGAATATTAAAAAATTAAAGAAAATTACACAATAAACAGTGGCGTAACTACAATGAGGCAGAGGAGGCAGCCGCCTCCAGGCCCACCGACATTGGGGGCCCCCTCACTGGCCCCATTTTAAAATTTTGTAGTTAACTTCAAAATATCAATGCGGGGGCTCCACTGGGTTCTCGCCTTTTATGTGGCAAAAACTGAATTTTTTTTTAATGAAAGGCCTCCACTGGGCAGAGGAGCCCTCCAATGGGGTCTCGTTTTATGTGGCAAAAACAGCATTTTTTTTTATGAGGGGGGTGGGGATGGGGGGAGAGCAGCCTCCACTAGGCTCTTGTCTTGTGTCGCAAAACTGCAATTTTTTTATGAAGGAGGGCGGCCTCCATTGGGATCTCGCCTGTGTGGCTAGAACTGCATTTTTTGTGAAGGGGGATGGGGGAGGGGGGTGGCCTCTACTGCGCTCTTGCCTTGTGTAGGAAAACCGTATTTTTTTTTCTTTTCAATGAAAGGGCTTTTCATGGCTTTACCGTGGTTATATTGTGGTTTTCCGACCTATAGTAAAGTTGCACAGTTTTACCAGGGCATAATTTCCGTTAAAGTATGGTTATCGTGGTATAACTGTTCAACTTTCCCCTAGGTTTGAAACAATAGTTAAACCTTGTTACATGTTTGCAAGGGCTTGTATGGCAATAACTGCATTTTTATAAAGAAGGCCCTCCACTGCACTCCCGCCTCCGGGCCCCAATTTTGAAGTTACGCCTCTGACAATAAATTATTTGGAAGATGGAAAAAATTGGGGAAATAATATAAAACACAAAACACCTAAAAAATGACGTTAAACAATTTTAAAAAAAGAATCTAAATACACAATAAAAGGAGAAAAATGGAAGTTTAATTTTCAGTTTAGTAATGTAGCATTGGTAAGGCAGTGTTTAAAATAATTTTTTTTTTAACTGTGGGCTCTTGTGCTCTGGATTATATCAGGAGGAATGGCATTCCAGATGGTGGATACTTGACCAACCAAAGACATCTCGCTGTTAGTAGTTCTACTAAAGGTCTGGTGACATTTTAGCATGTTTTTAGTAGGATAGCCATGAACGTTAAAATTGAACTTTACAAGATTGTGTCTGTTTTTATAAATATAGACACCACTTCGGTAAGTGATAAGATCATGAATAGGAAGAATGTTCAATTTAAAGAAAAGTGGGAGACTATGGTCTTTTGAAGGTCGATGCAAAATGATGCGGACAGCTTTCTTTTGAAGTTCTAATAGTCGTAATTTATTCGTTTTTGACGTGTTCATCCAGACAAGTGTACAGTAATTTAGATATGGTTGAATAATTGCATGATACAGTTGAGTAAGACACTTAGTAGGTAGCTCGTCTCGTATTTTATGTAAGATACCAACGGCTTTAGAAATTTTGTTTGACATGAAGTTGATGTGGGGATTCTTAATTAAGATGTGGGTCAAGTTTTAGGCCTAAAAAGGTAATGTTTGAGACCTCCTTTAATTTGCATTTATTTATTACTAAATTAGGCATGTGGTTGCAAGATTTTTGTCGGATTCTAAAAATCATAAAGTTCGACTTTTCGATGTTGAGAGACAATCTATTCAAATTAAACCAATCAGAAATTTTTTTTAAGTTCAGCGTTTATGGTTTTCTCAAGATTTTTTTAATCTTTGCCTGAGAGATATAAAGTAGTGTCATCCGCAAAAAGAATTGCAAGCAAATTGGAAACAGCTGGCAACTCATTAACAGAGATTAAGAACAATAATGGTCCAAGGATTGATCCTTGAGGAACTCCACAATTAATAGGTTTTCTTGTAGAAGAGCTGGTTTCGATTTGGACATATTGATTTCTATTTTCAAAGTAACTTTCAAACCAATTATTTGTAACACCCTCTAATACCATAATGATTCAATTTATGCAACAGACGGTTGTGGTTTACTGTATCAAAAGCCTTTTGCAAGTCAATGAAGACAGCAACAGTATAAAGATTCTCTTCAAAAGCAGTAACAACATCCTGAACGAATTTGAGTGTTGCCCCTTCAGTACTTCTTCCAGGTCGAAATCCATATTGACTGTTAGCAAGAATATTATTTTTGTCAAGATAAGAGTAGAGGCGATTAAACACAACCTTTTCAAGAATTTTTGAGATCACAGGTAAAACAGAAATATGTCTATAGTTGTCGCACCGTCAAGCCTGCTGTCCTTCACCGACCGTCACTGCAGCCCTGCGAGCCCTCGCCCATCGCTGCTTGCCACCCCCTGGCCATGCATCGTCATTTTTCGTCCATCACTGATTGCCACCAGGTCTCGTCCATCGACAATTACGCTCTTTTGTACGCTTCTCGGCACGACAAGGAAACCACCGGGATGCAACTTGTTTTCCCATCGCCACAGTGTGACCTCTGTCAGCTGTTCTCGTTGTCTTCATCTGTCATGTCTGGCCTGCTGTCCCTCTCTTCGCTCCATCAGACCTGCTGCCCCTCTCTCCCACTCCATCAGACTTGCTGCCTCTCTCCGACTATCACTGCAACTTCATGCTTCCTCACTGCTTGCGGCCTTCTTCCAACCATTTCTCAGCTTCGCTTGCCCTCAGCTGCTGCCGCCCGTGACCTCGCCGACTATCGTCACACGTTTTCCGAAGCGCCAGCAATTGTTGCCGCCATTCAAGCCTCTTGTCACCGGTAATCTTTGTCTGCTGTTTCGTCTTTAACCATCAAGCTCCTGTCGTTCCGTTTGAATTACAGTGCTCCGTGACTTTGTCTCTGCTGCCCTCTGTCCATCTCTGACCGTTATTTGCAGCTCCACCAACCCTCAGGCCATCCTTTGCAGCTCTACCAACACAAACCCGTCATGGCTCAGTACACCTCGCCAAACTCTCTGTTTTCCAGTGAAACTCTCATTGTAACGGCCACTCTGCCGCTCGTCATCGGACGCATCTGGCTGCGCTAACCTTCAATCATTGAAGCCTGCTGTCCCTCGTCAACTAACGTTGCCCTTCTTTCGGACCTGCTGTCCTTCGCCAATATTGGTTGCAGCTATTTTGGACTAATGTCCTTTTCCACTTGCTCTCCGTCAACCAACCAGCTTTGCTGCCTCATGCCTTCATCCTATGCTGCCTGTTTTCCCTCTGCAACTTCTTGATAGCTCTGCTAACCTTCTCTCGTTGCTGCCTGCTGTCCCTCGCCCATCATGGTTGCAGCTATTTCGGGCCAGCGTCCTTTTTCTGCCAGCTTTCCCTCAACAACGTCTTGGCAGTTCTGCTGACCTTCTTTCATCGCTACCTGCTGTACATCGTCTATTGTCGTGGCATGACTTTCAGATTTGCATCCTTCGACCAACTGTCCTTCGCCTTCCAGTATGCAGTATCATCTGCTTGCCATCCCTCTACAACCAACTTTGACAGCTCTGTCATTGTCTGGTCTTTCGGACTGGCGATCTTTTCAACTTGCAGTTCCTCACGTGCCATCTTTGCAGCCTGCTGTCCCGCAACTTCTTTCCGGCAGCTGCCTGTTGTCACTGTCTTTCTTCCTCGCAGCTCTTCTGGAACTGCGTTCTTCTCGGCCTGCTGTCCATCATCAGCCTGAATCTGTACATCTCGCCTATCGTTTTCAAATAATGCAGGCAACACATTTGTTCACATTCATCGCAGCTTCAAGAAATCTTCGTCACCTTTGTCCTTCACTGCGGACTGTCCTTCACTGACATTCATTGCGCTGCATTGCACCTTCTTCCTTCGCTGCTGCTGTCCTTCGCAATCTTGGTTATCATTCATCGCAACGGTACAGCCTCAAGCTTTCTACCTCTCTTCGAAAAGTACACATGATTACCGATCTCTTTTCCTCAAACTCTCGTTGTAGACGGTCGCTCCTCTCATTCTCTCGACATTCTTCTCTCGAATGATCTTTAGCCGAAAAAATCCGTTGCCGAAAGAAGATCCTTCGCCCTGAAAATCCCTCGCCTGAAGACACCTCTCCCGCAAGAAGATCCTTCGCCTGCATCCTTCACCGAAAGATCATCAGCTTTAGGGAACTTCTCGGCTGTTCAATGGACTCGATGGTACGTCAGTCTCCGTCTCCACCAGCCAGCTCTCCGCCTGAAGACCCTTCCTCTTATGACGACCACTGTTCTTCGTCGAACGTCACTGCAGTTTGGACGTTCAATCCTTCACCCTCTGTAGCTTTCCTCGTTCGCCGGCACCTCAATGCGGCGTCAACTCACTGAATTCCATATGCAGACTGTGCTCTAACCCATGAAGCCTCAAGCTTTTCACCAGTTGTGATCCTCCAGGCTTCATTAATCGCCATTTCATCACACCTAGTTTTTACGTCTCAGCAAGACATTTTCAGTAGTGGAATTGCCACACCCATTATGGAAAAACTGGGGACTTAAGCCAGTTTACCAGTTTACTCTTAAGCCCTTTTATCGGCGTCAGCCATGTAACTTCTGGGTCAATCAAATGCCTTTACCACAAGCTCTCTTTCATCAGGGATCTTCCTAACAAGTTGTTGCACGCCAGTAATGGCAATTTGACAATGCCATGAACTTCTTACTTGCAAGGGGAGATGGAAAAAGCTCTGTTTGGCACATACACTAAGATTGCCATGCCTGGAATGTCAATTCAGACCCAAGTGCCATTTATTTTCTTTTACAACTCAACCATAGAAAATCCCCCCCCCCCCCCCAAAAAAAACTGTTCTGCTTTGATTACCATCAGCCTGTGGGTCTCGGAATGGTTGATTCCATGCAGTAGGGAGGCTAACAAAATTCGGGAAAAAAATTACTGCAAACTTTCACGATCAAGACAACTGCTTTGCCAAGCGAATTTTCAATAGCTTAAGCTGCTTTCTTCTTCGGGCCTCAAGAATATAGATCGGACTTTCTACATTTTCCACTCCAGTTCGACGAACTTTTGCATTTGAATTTGGCTGGCAACGTTGCCTCCTGTATTTGTGTTGAGGGCCTAGATCGTTCGTTCCTATTCTCCACTGACAATGAAGAATAGGAACGAATGATCTAGGGCCGCAACACAAATACAGGAGGCAACGGTCCCAGTCAAATTCAAATGTGATAGCTCGTCAAACTGGAGTGAAAAATGTAGAAAGTCTGAGCTATATCCTTGAGGCCTGAAGAAGATAGCAGCTGAAGCTATCGAAAATTCGCTGGACAAAGCTGTTGTCTTGATTGTGAAACTGCGGTAAATTTTCCCGCAATTGTTTCCGAGTTTTGTTGACATTATTGCGTTTCACAGTACAAAAATTAACGATGCTTTTAAAGTCGGGAGGCTCTCTTGCACCAGCAACCAGTCTACCCAACAGTTTTGTGACCACCAGTTCTGATTATGATCATCGGTTCCTGATGCGAATCATTACCCTTTTCTATCCTATTTATTTGGGCCCTTTTCTCAGTCTTTTGAACATATATAAAAAAAAAATTCATAATCACCGTACGCACACATCCGACTTTCGCCAAAAAAGTAATAACTTCCGTCATCTTCCACAGACTAATCCTGGTTCACTAATATATACAGGTGGTGCACAAAAAACTAGCGTCCCAAAATGTTCCAAGGCCAACTTTTTTTAGTTAGCACTCCTCAGAACCAGGAGAAGACAAAGCTAATGAAACGGAAGGTCTGTCCTCTCCTGGATCTGAGGGGTGCTAACTAGAAAAGTTGGACTTCAAAAATTGTTGGTCGTCATATTTTTGTGGACCACCCTCTATAAGCCAAACTTCATCAGACTTCACCTCTCAGCTTATGCATACTACTGATCTGCTTCCTTCCGCTTCATTCTTCACCACAGATACATACTCTATTTCAGAAGACTAGGTGCACCTGTTGGCCATCAACTCCTGACCTCAAACAAGATCCCATTCATTTAAGGTAATTCCCCCTCCCCTTCTCTTTTCTTTATTTCTCAGCAAATTAAAACTCGCCCTTACATCCGAACCGTCTCGCTACGGTGATGGAACGTTCTTTCCCACTGCAGATAGCCTTTGCGCTTGGACATCTGCCGAGACATGCTCTCACCGGGAAACCAGCTCGCACCCTTGTGAACCCTTCATAAGTTGCCCGCAACGGATCCGTACATTTTCCCGACACTCATTTTTCCAATGGTACATTTTTCCAACAGCGTTTTCCCGACAGTACCTTTTCCCGACAGGTACTTTTTTCCAACAGGACCATTTCACGACAGGTACATATTCCTGACAGGCATATTTTCCCTACAGGACCTTTTCCCGACAGGTACTTTACCCCGACGTGTGCCTTGAAAAAAAAATGTTTTAAGAGACATTTAATTTCCTTGTTTTATATATTACTGGTCTTATATGAAAGGATGAATGCACTATTAACACTTCTGCCACCTCTGCACTTAAAATTACAAAAATTGGGCTTAAATGTTGTGGTACTACAGGGACAGAAGTCCCTTGTTTTATTTTATTTTTAAAGTATTGAACCCATTATTTAACAGTTCTGTTCCCTTACCCGTAATTGGATAAAAATTATTTTAAAACAAGCTCATAATTTAGTTTAAAATATATTACTTTGCGAATAAAATTAGAATAGCTTATATGTAGTAGAAAATAATTGTGCTTAGGAAAAAAACCTTAGGCTATACATTTTTGCTCCCTTTTTTGTTGTTTTTTATTCGAATTGGGAGGGGGGGGTTGGTAGTAGAGGTGTTTAGGAAAGGATTTCGTATAAAATCTTTTTGACAGAAGATTGAACGAAAATACGAAACATATAGTGTTTCTACTGACATCTTGAAATAGTGTCCCTGTTGAATCTATATAACTAATATTGTAATTTTGTTTGTTTCTTTCTTTCTTTGTCCGCTGTTTAACTGTGATTGCCAGTTAAAACGTTGAGAAACCACTGGAATTTTTACAAGATAGTGCTCATAACATAAGATTACAGTTACTAACGAATTTTCATATCTGCATCTTTTAAAAAACATAAGGTTTTTTTTTTTAAGCACGTGTCAGGAAAAAGTCCTATCGGGAAAAAGTACCTGTCAGGAAAATGTCCTGTTGGGAAAAAGTATCTGTCGAGAAAACGTCCTGTCGGGAAAAAGTACCCGTCGGGAAACAGTCCTTTGTGAAAAAGTCCTGTCGGGAAAATGATTGTCGAGAAAACGTACCAGACCCGTCCGCCACCATATATTGGCGAGGTCAACTGTAAATGCAAAACTTTACAGGTAGTGGATATTTTCTTGCCGGCAAATAGAAAGCCCTATTTTTCCGGGGAAGTCAAAATTTGTTTCTATTGCTTTACCGAAAATATACACTACCAACCTCTCCTCTTGAGTCACCACCATGACATATCGAGAGGAAAAGAAGATGGCTGGTTAACAGCATTTATGGAGAGTCTGCGCTGTGCTTGTGCATGCGCAGATGGGTTGCTAAGCTGGGCGGATATAAAGAATTGTAATTCCTCCACGGTGACAGCATCCAGGAACTGAATGCGAAAATTTACAGATAGTTTATATTTTCGGTAACGCAATAGAAACCAATTTTGACTTCCCGGAAAAATTGGGCTTTTTACAAAAACAAAAAACTGTCATAGCATCTGGGGACTGCAGTGAATACCACTATGCAGCAATCTAAATGAACTAGCTGAAACCCCGTCAAAAATGACGGGTCCTAGTGTTAATAAGTTGATTATGGGGGGAAAAAACAGCAGAAAATACTGTTTTAATACACAACATTGAAAATTGAAAATGGCTTCTATGGGCCAGAATTTTTACTGAATAGTAAAATTGAAATACACCTGAAAACGGGGTCAACGCCCAAAACCTGAAAAACGAACTCCAAGGTCAAGATACATTCTCGTATTAAATTTGAAAAAGATCCGACGATGTTAGGCCTAACGAAAACAGCATAACTTAAAGCCCGTTAACATTGCACAGCTAACCCACTTTTCACCCTTTGTTTAAAAAAAAAAAAAGAGACTCTAAAAAGGGCCTAAAAAAGGGCCCGAGAAAGAAACGTAAAGATGGGTAAAAAAAAATCACGAAAAGAAAATACCCACTAAAGGAAACCCTAACCTTTCCCTGGTTTCAGCTTTAAAATAGCACAATTGGGAGAGCAAGAAATTCGACTGAAATTGGTATTAAGTTTGGGAAAAAAAGGCTAAACAGCCAAAGGGCTGTCGGTGCCCACCTTCCCAACTCTTCGTCTATTGATGTGTACGATTGCTGGCGCTGCTATTATTATGCCCTTGGTTATCCCTCTATGCCGATTAGCGACGGCAGATGGCATTGCAGGGGCTGCTCATCTCGGCGAGTCATGACGTAGGCGTTGCGTCGTGGCGTAGGCGTTGCGTTGTTGCGTAGCTCTCGCCTGTTGGTGCTGTTGCTGTCGTCGCGTCGCTCGCGTCCGGTGTTGCTGGCATAGTATATGTATGATTTTTTTTTAATCACGTGATATTATATGGCTAGGAATGGAACATGATGACACGTAAATTTTTTTAAATTAAGATCTTAATTTTGAAAAAAAAAAAAAACGTAACGAACTGTGGGACGTTGTCTTGTTTCTTATTGTGTTGTTACTGTTAAGTGATTTGGCAGATTTTAATTTGTTAACAATAAAGAGTGAACTTCGTTGTGTTATGAATACACTAATTTTATTAGCTGTATTTAGTATGTCAACAGCAAAAATGTAAGCAGGAATAATAACTTTTTATGTTTATTTTCATTGATTCATCTGATCCCAATGTTATTTATGTGTAGCAACTAAAAAGCAACAAAAGCAAACCAAGCCATAACATTGTTTCAAGTTACCGGGGAAGAAAAAAAAAACCCTACCTGTAAATTACTTGCATTCATTTCCTGGATGCCTGTTACCCTGTAGGGAATAAAAACGTTGATATGCCCAGTTCGCACACCCACTGCGCATGTGTAGCGTACGCAGGCCTCCTATAAATGGCGCTCGGACAAGACGGCTGCCATCTCTTTTCCTCCACGGCACCGTCACGGTCGCTTCGCTCCTGTTACCCGCCATCTTTTACCCCTTTCGTCGATCTTTGAAATTTCATCGCACCATTCCCGGCTGCTCGTCAACGTTTACGTCTCCTCACAGCTCACACATCGTTTGCCGTTCGTCGACCTTTGATATTCATCGTATCGTTTGTCAACTTTTTCGTCTCGTTGCTGCTAACCTCCCGCCTTCGTCCCTTCCGTTCGCTTCTCACAGCTCACACGTCGTTCGTCGTTCGCTCGCCACCACCTGTTCTGAATCATCATGGGGTGATCTCTCTCTCACTCATCGTTGAACTACCGTTCGTCACTTCCAGCATCTCATTCTTGGGTCATTTGACCTTCGCCTCTTTGTTTTCTCCTCGCAACCCATTCTTCTGTTTGTGCGCTGTTCCTCCGTTCGTCGTCTCATCAACTGCTCATCTTCACGAGGACCTTCTCGGCCCTGTTCTCCGTCTAGCCTAACCCCGAGCCCGTCCTCCCTCCACCACTGTGACATCCGCTACTCGGCGTCGTTTGCTAGCTCGTTCACCGCTCATACATTCTCATCACTCATTAGCACAACCGCTCACCATTCTCCTGCTGCGTCAAGATCGCCTCTATGACGTTCATCGTTCGTGTTCGCCCACTACCATACGAACACTCGTTTGTTCGCGTTCGCTCGTTCGCCGGTCATCCCAACACGGAATTGGTTGTTCGTTCGGACGTTTGCTCGTTCACTGGATTTACCAACTTGATGTGAATAAAGATGACTTCCATGTCGAAGGCCTCCATTCTGACTATCGTTCGTCCCATGATTGACGCCATTCCCGCAGTGTTTTCTCGGCAGACCTCTTCATCTCAACTTTCCGATCCCAACACTCATCGTCCCAACTGTACGAAGATTTTCATCTTCC
This sequence comes from Lithobius niger, assembly GCA_023313725.1. Taxonomy (NCBI): domain Eukaryota; kingdom Metazoa; phylum Arthropoda; class Chilopoda; order Lithobiomorpha; family Lithobiidae; genus Lithobius; species Lithobius niger. The sequence continues at coordinate 3,598 of JAHWFP010044234.1, read as the reverse complement.
GTTCTTTGCTTACCGTTCACCGTTTCTTCCATGTTCATTGTCTACAAGACCATCTTCAATCCATCAATCAACACCGGTTCACTGCTCCGTATCACCAAAATCGCTGGTTGTTCGTAACCTGGCCTCCTTCATAATTCCATGCCGAAGAACACCAATTCTCGTCCAACCAACAATCGCAACTGGAAACCTTCCCACCTTCCATCATCGCTTCTCTACCAAACTTGGAATCAAACCCGTTCGCCGACCACCACTCAACCCCGCTGGTCTTCCAGCTCATATTTACCAACACGCTAACGCCTCTAGCCTGAACAAAAATCAGGTCACCTCATCCGATGTCTCGTTCGTCCGTGAACTTGTTCGTCCTCACTTTTTGTTAACCGCCTCACCATTCACTCATTCCCGTAAACCCACCGACCCGTTTACCTCCGTCTACACACCCACCGACCGCACAGTGCTTCATCCGTTCATCGATCTCCAACCACGGACCCGTTCACTCGCCGTTCGCAAGCTCGTTGTCATCCGCCGCTCGGATGCCCGTTCGACGTTCTCCGTTCGCGGGCCATTCGTCGTTCGTTCTCGCGGGCCCGTTCGTCATTCCACTTGCTAGGCCACCAATCGGCCCACTCATGGATCCGTTCAGAAAACGTCCCCAATCACGGGGCGGCCTCACTATCCAGTTCTCTCCTTACGCCACCGTTTCCAGCCCCATTCTTCATTTGGACTGCTGCCCATCATTCCATTCCATCATCTGAAACATGTTGAGCTATTGCTTGGCGTCAACTTAATTCAATCTCAATTATTAAGGCACGACATCGTAATGCCTCACCATGTCACCTCTCACTGAACATGAATCAAATTCCCACCATCACGACCCCAGGTTCTCCTTTCTCTCCAAATCATTCAAACCATTCTCTGGAATAGGACTGACATTCCTGATTTCTCCCACTCCCGTCCTCAGTACACCACAGCACGTCAACTCCATTCGCTAACCTGCTGAACTAGGAATCGCTCAACTTCTTCCCCTCCCCACACTACGCTTGAACTCTCCCTCCCACTTTCCCGTCAAAACGCTCATCGCTGTACAACGACTTCCCGTGCCCTCTTCATCATGTCCGCCAAGAAAATGGATTGCACACATGGTGGAAAAACAACCAACACCTCACTCTGGAAGCCCGACACCTACAACTGTGCTCCGATTTTATCAAAGATCAAACGATATGATCCACATCCATCCTGCCAGAATCACAGATCCTGCAATTATTATACGGACCCTTGCACCGTATGCAAAAAAATCTTCCCGTACGACTGGGCCATTATTGCGAAGAAAACTCGGCCACGGTCAAACGCTCTCGCCAGAAGATGGAAAAGAAGGAACAAGAAAAGTCAACCTCTAAATCTCCAGCAGCATCGATAATCAACCCTTCATCATCGGCCAAGACACAAGCCCCACCTTTGCCGTCAACAACTCCTCCCACTGGAACCAAGCCCACCGCACCTCGTTCCTGAAACACTCCGAAGCCAACACACTCTCCTACACTAACTCATAAATCACTCCAACCTTCGGATTCATCGGTTCAACTCTCCTCGACTATCATCTCGACGCGTTCACCCCAGAAAAAATCTCAAACCAACCCTCTTTGAAGACCTTGCCTTTCTTCTAGGAGTAGTTCAACACAAACTCGACCTCAACAAAAAAGAAGTGACGAGACTAAAGAAAAACTGCGCTCCAATTTTCACGTAATTTGCTGCCGCCAAAGCCAAGATCTCAAGTGCTGAGAAGATCATTATGGCTCAACGAACCAACATTGCTAATCTATTAGAAAGCAACACCAAGCTTCGTCGTAGGGTTGAATTGGCGGACGCCAAATTCCTCAGGCTCTCACCCCTTCCCCTCACCGGAAAAAGGCCAATTTTCAAAATCCATCACCCCCAACCGCCGCTACGTGTTCCCACAAGACTCAAGCCTTCAACGCTGGACAAGGAAACTGAAGACTCGAAATTTCATTCCGCTGCTCCAAGTCCGTGTCGGCAATCACACAGTTAGCTACGAACCACGCCTGATCACAACATCAACTAATCTTCAACCCTGTTCACTACCTGAAAACATCCGCCGTCAACAGGCATCGAATCCCGAGAGTGGATAGAGCCAACCAGACCATGCCGGAAGAAAAATACGTCACCCGACAGATTTGGCAGTGGGATAATGCCCCCAATTTTACACCATCCAAACCCGAAATGCGCTTCGTTTCAACCACTCGAACACGCACCCTTCCGTGCACCTACTGCCATTCCCATGCAAAAGGGTACAGCTTCTCCTTCGTTGCATGTCCCTAAACACTGATCTTCTATTCAAAAGTTTCCGCGTCTCCTTCCGGAATGGGCTCTCTTAAACCTTCAACTCTGACTGTTTCTGTTAGCTCTTTCCAGGAACTCATTAAGCTCAATCAACCATTCTCTCTACATGAAAACTTCGATACATTGAACTTTAAATCACTTCTCATTTGATGAAGCTACGAGACCCCTCTGTGAAGTTCCAATCATAAACATTCTCATCACACTTCCGTAAGTGATCAATCTATGACACCCAACGTGATCATTAAGCGTCTGTTGTTCTTCAATCAACACATTTGATGAACTCCATTACGAAAGTCACTCAAGGAATACTGATCAACCAAGTAAACCTGCGGGAAAAGAACCCATTACTTTGCAAGGTAAACTTTCTTCATTCTTTTATGATCTTGTATAAAAAAAAAAAAATACATAAATGTATCATTCAGTCGAAGGAAACCCTGTCCATCTGCTGACCCTATTCAGCAACTCGGACCCTATCCCACCTGATGGCTTCACGCACTCGGACCCTATCCCACCTGATGGCTTCACGCAAACATGACCTGGCCACTCGGTAAAAAAAAAAAAACCGATCAACAAGCCACTGGGGGCCCAGTTCGCACCCTTGGAATTCGTCACGATGGTGCCCACCACCTAAATGACAAGGTCATCTGTAATGCAAGAAATTTACAGGTAGTGTATTTTTCCTTCCCCGGCAACTAGAAAGCCCAATTTTACCTGGATGGGAGGTCAAAATTGGTTTCTGTTGCCTAAGGGGGAAAAAATACACTACCTGTAAATCTCCCACCCAACCTCCCCTCTTGAGCCACCAATCGTGACATATTGAGAAGAAAAGAGATGGCAGCCGGCTCGTTCGAGCACCATTTATAGGAGGCCTGCACATGCGCAGTGGGTGTGCGAACTGTGTGTATCCTACGTTTTTATTTCCTCCAGGGTAACAGGCATCCAGGAACTGAATGCAAGAAATTTACAGGTAGTGTATTTTTCCCCCTTAGGCAATAGAAACCCATTTTGACATCCCATCGAGGTAAAATTGGGCTTTTTAATAATATCTGGTAACCTGCGTAAAGGCTACTGCATACCAAGGCTGACAACAATACCATACTCCTTTCTCCATGGATTGTAAGCTTCATTGTTAGTGTTCATTGTTGTATGGTTACAAGGGTATTGTTAGTGTTCATTGATGTATGGACAAACTCATTGTCTCCTACTGTACATACTCGTGCATAGATACTAATATAAAAAAAAA
>JAHWFP010044233.1:884-43840 GCA_023313725.1 Lithobius niger | reverse complement strand
GGTTAATCCTATTAGCCAAGTTAATCGCACCTACTAATAGTTCGAAGGTTAAATGAAAACTAGAAGATTGCTACTAGCGGTAGCAATCTTCAAGTTTTCATTTAACGTCCAAAGTATTATTCGGTGCGATTAACTTGGCTAATAGGATTAACCTTGGCGGCCTTTCGCTGGTTGAATGATATCACTACTTTGAAAGGCCGACCCTTTTTGTAAACTTGGCGGCTTCTCTTACCAGTTTTGGTTTTTGGTGGATATCACGACTTTCATAGGCCTGTGAATGACCAAAAATCTCGCGGTGTAATTGTCACCCCTACCATTTTTTGTATGAAGGTATTTTATTGTATGAATGTTCTCATTCATAAATATCACATTTGCTATTGTCATTCCAAATAAATTAATAACAAGTGTAACAGTATGGTAATTGCAAGGACCTAATCAATTCCTATGGAGCGGTAGCAATCTTCAAGTTTTCATTCAACGCCCAAAGTATTATTTCGTGCGATTAACTTGGCTAATAGGATTAACCTTGGCGGTATTTCCCTGGTTGAATGATATCACTGGAAACTTGGCAGCTGTTCTTACACCAGTTTTGGTTTTGGGTGGATATCACAACTTTCATAGGCCTGTGAATACAAAGAATTCCACTGTTTAATAGTGACCTCTACCTTTTTTGTATGGAGTGTCTATAAATTTTCTAATTCATAATTCTTACGTTTGCTATTGCCCAATTAGCCGTTACACCAGCCAAATGGACATGGTTTGGCGTATTGTATGCCCATGTTTCGCATGCTTAAGTCTATTTAATCCGATTTTTTGGGGCACTGGATAACAAACGCTGATTTTCGTTCGCTTCGCTCACTCAATCAGCGCATCCCCCTTCACTTGGCTCTCCCGAGGTAAACATTGATCATTATGAACACATACTACAAACTCACGGAATGGTAAATGTTCATACAGTTCTAATATTCTGGTGGCAGACGAAGATTACTAAAACTAATCAACTCGTCAGCTGTTTAAAATTACTCGTCACTTACACTAGACTGGAAGAACAGTAAGTCTACATAAAATAAAATGTCCGCGTCACGTTATTGAGGACACTTTTTCTCCATAAAGAACACGTTCCCACCTGTGCTGACGATGTGAAAAATTGTCCCTTTTATCGTGGTGGGGCAGATAATTCAGTTTGGATTCGTGTACCGTAAAAAAAAAAAAGACCAAACCTTTGCAATAAAAGATAAAGATATTCTGTCTCTTAGTGAACCACCTATTTGCAAAAACAGTGCATTCTGACAATATAAGTAGTGAAACGATAAGCGTGCAACACTTAAGCATGTTATAATCTACTGTTGAATGACAATACAAACAATGGTTACAACAATAATTTTGCACTTACGAGCCACTTCAGGGCCACGTGCTTCTAGCTGCAACCCCCATTTTAGAAAAAGGCACTTCCCCATATGACGCTTTACCTGTCTGCCAAAATTTAGATCTGGCAACTTTCCCTAATGAGCTGTAGACGTGTCGTTATACCCTATGAGAATTAACATGGGAGCCTGCGGACTAGTTACTAGTTACTAGTTACCAGTAACACAAATCAACGTTATTGAGGACACTTTTTCACCATGAAGGACACGTTCCCACATTTTCGTGTTGACGTTTTCTTTGTTACTGGACCGAAGACACCTGATTCAAACGATTTGCAAAGATTTCTACCGCATGGGGAATTTACACCAGTATGCTGAAATCACGTATAAGTTGGTTTCAGTTAAAAGACACGGTCTGCTAGTGAGCCGCCATCTGACAACAATAACACTCTAACAATTACGCTCTGACAATTAAGCTCCAACAACAATAAAACGTCTACTTGGCGGCGACACACTAGCGTGTGTCTAGATCCAATAAATCACTTACTGTACCCCATTGTTGGGAAAAGGATGGCTATAGCTATCACTATCATGCGTGCGCTATTACCATTGTTATCACCATACTTTTTTCGTTTTCATTGTTATAAAACTCGGCAATAAGTATGGCATTGTTGTATGCTATCCCGTCAGCGTTCGTAACGTCATTGTTGCAATGACATTGTAGCAGCCAAGGATTGTTGAAGGCCAGGGAGGAAAACAATGGACGATACGAAGATAAATGACATGATACAACTCGAATTAATCCACAAACGGGAAAAAGGTATTTAAAGTGTGGTGATAAATTAGTTATTGGCATACTTTTGCAGCAATGGTCCCTATATACATACATTGACTATATCCCTAGTTGTATTAAATCCTTTTGTAATTTATTTGCCGACGACTAAAAATAAGCAATAGGCGGATCAAATCCTGTGCTGATACACGAACCCTTCAGGAAGATATCAAATTCTGGGCCTCTGTAAACAAAATTTCTTTTAATGACTCAAAATGCGAGGTCCTGCATATTGGTCGTAATAACCCAGGAAACCCTTATAGTGCTAATAATAAGGTCCTCTAGAGTGTTCCCAAAGTCAAAACGTTAGGAGTCCTTATGACAAATGATCTGAAGCAAGCGGACCAATGTATTGCTGTTGCTAAAAGGGCTAATATGATCCTTGATTATTAATAATAATAATAATAATAATAATAATAATAATAATGGGTTTAACCATGTGTAAAATGGTACGGAGCACGAAGGGCAAGGCCACTTACTCGAGTCCATTACTAATGGTTATTTAAAAGTCACCGGGTAGTAGCTACCAGAAGATCATGCACAAAAGCTGGTCGCTTCAAAACACGTCTGAGGCATGATTTTTTCAGTAGAGTGGTGAAACGTTCCACCGTATGCGCACTCACAGTCGTCTCAGGTAAGGAATTCCAAGGGTGAACCACCCTCACAGTAAAGAAATTTCCTCTAGAATCAAGGTGTGCCGATGCCACTGCCAATTTAAACGAGTGACCCCTGGTGATTTCGGTAGGGCAAGGGTCAAAGAAAGGCATATCAACCACTGACGATATTAAAAGTCAAACGTAAGTCTGCGCGCAGTCTACGTATATAGTTCGAGTGACTCTAATCCCACTCGGTGGTCGTATGCCGTAAGGGAGGTCTTTCAGGCCAGGAAGTCGTTTAGTGAAGTGACGTTGCACCGACTCAACAAGGTCTATGTCCTTCAACAGATATGGCGACCAGACCTGGCTCGCAAACTCAAGAAGAGGTCAAGACGGCCCAAAGTCTTAACCAGTAGGTTTCCCGAATTGAAGCAGCGTTCAACAATTGCCAAACCCTTATACGCTTCTGCAACAATTAGGCTGCAGTGCGTGGACGATATTAGGTTAGCTGTAAAATGAACACCGAGGTCATCAATCTCAAAAACACCCAGGAGAGGGAGGTCCTTCAAATAATAAAGACTGACGACGTCTTGACGGCCAATATGGAAGACCTGGCACTTGGAAGTAGAGAGGGGAAGCTGCCACGTCCTGCTCCAATCCGAAACTGCCTGAATGCCCTGAACAATGGCGGAAGAGTCAGTAACCCGGTTGAACAGCTGTCCCCCAGTTTAAAATCGTCTGCGAATTTGAACTGGTAAGTCGAGGGATGTTCGTACCTTAGATCCTCAAGAAAAATCACAAAGAGTAACGGTCCTAGTACGGATCCCTGCGGTACACCGCTGCTAATGCAGACAGGTGCAGAGCAGGATTTACCGATCATGACCCTCTGTGTTCTGCCAAGCAGGAAGGACTTTATCCACCTCAACAGACAACCAGCAATGCCGAGCCATTCGAGCTTCAGAAGGAGCTTTGAATGGACGACGGACTCAAAGGCCTTTTTGAAATCAAAATAGACCACGTCAGATGGGACGCCCAAATCAAGGGCATCGGTCCAAAGATCAAGGCAATAAAGAAGCTGACAAGTTGTGGAGCGACCAGGCAAGAACCCGAACTGGTCATCAAAAGATGACCATTTTTCAACAGGTAAGGCAACAAGTGGTTTTTTATAATTGATTCCATGGCTTTACATGGAACAAAGGTTAAAGAAATTGGCCAGTAATTGTTGGGCTCAGCTGGGTCTCCCTTCTTAAAGATGGGAACGACGTTTGCAGTAGATCACACAGTCGGAAGAGTGGATGTATCCAGAGAAAGCTGATAAAGAAAAGAAAGGGGGACACTGATCTCGTACGCGATATGCCTGTAAAAAAAAAGCAGAAAAGCCATCCGGGCCAACAGAGTCACTTGGTTTTAACCCCATTAAAGTGGAACGCACAAGTTCCGGATTAAATTTGACAGAGTCGCGAACGTTTTTGGTCTAGACAAATCTGGGGGACCACAAGGGAGCACCCCATCGTCCACAATGCAATTTGATGCAAAAAGAGAGTTTAAAACGTCAGCCTTTGCAGGCTCGTCTGTAATAAAATTGTTTCCAGACTTAAAAGGTGGTAGACTGCGTCTGATTCCAGTTTGAGAGCGGTAAAAACGAAACAGTGCAAAAAGGTTTCCTTTCCTGATAATTTTCACCTCAAGAGAGGAGCGCCAGATGGTCACGAGCCGGGCATATTCCTCCGAAAGATGGTCATAAGCAAGACGGTCCTCTGGTGAGCGTGACACTCGAAGACGCCTCCACAAACCAAGTTTCTTTCTGGCCACTCTTCTAATTTTGGCTGGTAAACCAGCAACCAGACCACGCGGTGGGGAAGGTTTACCATGAGAACGGTTTACACATTCCTTGACAATATCCAGGAATTTGGACCAGGCAGAATCCACCCCTTCACAATCAAGAAACATGGAATTTTGTCAATTCACAAGGCTCAATTCCTACTTTAGATGGTCAAAGTCAATCCTGCTCATGCGAACAGATGTAGGTTAAACACCTAAATCTATACAATTTACATAAAAAGTAACCATACAGTGGTCGCTCGATCCAAGATGCTCACCCACATCCACATCATAGATTAAGCACTCCTCTTGGGAGAAGATGAGATCGAGTATATTTTCGCTACGTGTAGGTTTGTGAACAAGCTGTGTAAGACCCAGTGGACGGATGAGGTCCAGGAAAGTCCGGTGATGTATGTTTGATGCGGTAAGGTGGCCCCAGTCAACGGTGGAGAGATTAAAATCACCAAGAACTACAGTTTGGTACCTGCAGTCAACATTAGATATAATAAAATGACACAAATTTTCAACCGAGATGCCACAGTAGCTGTTTGGGAGGTACCCGGTGATGAATTTAAGGTTAAGTTTGGGCAAAATTATAGTAAGTGCCTCCGACAAGCTGGATCTATTCTCACAGTGAACAGCTAAGTTAAACCGATGTGAAATGGCCAAGCCCCCTCCACGCGAATCACGATCAAAACGGATAACATCATAGTCAAGGTGACCCACAACCATGGCATTTGTAATAGAAGGGGTTAGCCATGACTCCACAATAAACAGCAGATCATAAAGTCAAGCAGCCAGAATAGCCAACAGGTTAGCACAATTTTTAACCATGCTACGAGCATTTATAAGAGTACAAGAAAGCCCACTTGTCTGACGAGCACAGGCTTGAGTAACACTTGGGGTATTGCCATAGTCAGTGGGCACTGTTTTCCTTTCACTACCTTGATCATATTACCTTGGAGTTTGCTGTCCAGGTTTGGAGTCCCTTCCTGCAAAAGGACATCCAGGTTTTTGAGGCAGTTTAGAGGAGAGCCACAAAATTGGTTCGACTTAGTGACCCTTAATTACGAGCAAAGACTGTCCAAACTGAAACTTACTACAATGGAGGAACGGAGAGTTCGTCGTGACCTCCTTTTGGTCTACAAGTGTATCGACAGGGTTCGTCGCATGCAGCATGATTGGTTCCGGGGCTTCGCATCGGCACGTCGGTTGGAGCTGCCAAGAGAGGCTCCTGCCCATTGTTCATTGGTCCCGGTGCGTCGGTGCGGTTCCGGTACTCCTTCTGCCTGCAGCGCCGTCTCCTGGCGACACTCGGCTGGAACTACTCCGTCCTCCCTTTCCCTGCAAGAACCATATTATAATCTTTGGCCTTTAATAATGTGTGTTACTACAACTGATTGTCTAAATCTGATGTATTTTATGTTTCTATTCATGTAACAATACTTGATGTATCCCACATGCTCATGCCAATTGTTACTTGCCCTAAACGACCAACTTAGGGTAGGGTAGGGTAGGGTAGGGTTTTCTGGCATTCCAATCATCAACCCCAACCATTCCACATGTGAACCATTTTCGGCCAACGTTATTAGAATCTTTTCTTCCCCCATTTCGATTATTTATTTAGGGACATATTAGTCACAATTCACCACCATACCTTTTTAGGCTGTACCAGTTGGCAGGCGAGCAAACACCGAAAACATCATTAAACCTGGACCAAAATGGCGTAAAGGTAACTTGACTCAGTCTCGTCCCTAACATAAGCTAATCCAGCTAAGCATTACCATATGTTGATACACAAGATTCTACACAGGTCCGAGGGTGCTCTGGTCTCTTTAAGCCGTCTCCCTATCCTGGAACCAGAGGCCATCTTTTCAAGCTGGAAAAACTCTACACCAGGTTGAATACTAGAATATTCTTCTTTGCAAATCGTGTCACCCAAAGATGGAACGCACTCCTCGACTGGGTGGTTGAAGCTCCTAGTTGCAACTCGTGGAAGGCAACGTATGTGATATTATTCTATACGTGATTTATTGTGATAGTTATGTTCTTCCGAGGCGTAAGCCGAAGAAGCAAAACTATCACGGGCAGACCTTGGCCCAACACCATGTTTGACGAGGTCTGCTAAATAAAAGATAGGTAATAGACATTTTGGTCGGCATTAAAACCATTAAAATACCACGGTATGCTCTGGTTATTTTTTCTTTTTATTGCCTCAACGAAAATATACATTACCTCTACCTCACAGCCTCCCCTCTTGGTCCCAAGGTTAAGTTTGAGTGGAAGAAATATGACTGACGATCCGCTCCAATCGCTTATAAAGAAAGCCTGCGCTTGTGCACGCGCAGATGGGTAGCCACGAGCACGGCAGGGAAGCCAACTTCCTTCGCTAGGGATTAGAGCTCCAATTAGGAGGAACTGCTAAATAAAAGACACTTTCGTTTAGGCAATAAAAACAAACATCAACCAGGCCATACCCTGGTATTTTAATGTATTTTTGCAAAAGGCATGCCAGGTGAAGCGCACAAATTATACATTTCATAGAAGCACAAGTGGAATTCGGTTTGAGAATTTTTGTTTTCTTTCCACAAATCGATTCTCCGAAGTAGCCAATTTCGATTTCGGATTTCGATTTTCGATATACGAAGTAATTTATTTACGATGTCTAGTTGTATGGTGTTTATGATGTCAAGATTAGACGGAGCTAATCTAGTCCCCATCACATTTGCATCGACGCAGGTGTTCGTATTAGGCCCAACTAATTTGTAATGCCGCTGATACACCACGTTCAACATACCCTGATCGAAAAGCATCTACGTGTATCTGTAATAAAAGTGACGGTTCACGAAAAGTGACTTCATTGCCCTATTACGGGCATAACTACTACGAACGCTGCAGAGAAGCAAAAATGTTTCCGCAAAAATCCTTGATAAACCAAGGTGACGTTATTTCCTTAATATGGGCAAAATGAGAATGAAACGAATTGCGTCCACTATAAGTAGTGAAATACACTGTACTAGCTGTACCCCCGGCGTAACATACGCCGGTCTAGCCAGTTCCCGCATACCTGAGCGAAATACTGTAGTGGGCAGTATGGAATAAAAAGGGTGCCTCTTGCCTCCTCCTCTGGACTCCCCTGCGGCCCACCCCCTTCCATTCTGCCATTGTCTGATTTCCCCCATCCCCTCTCCCCCCCCCGTTGACCCCTTGCCCGGCCCGGTTGGCGGGCCCCCCCCCCCCCCCCCCGGATTTCCATATTGTGTGGTCATATCCCCATCCCTGCTTCCCTTGACTTTGAACCCCTGCCGATTTGTTTGATGGAAATAATTTTTTTTTTCATAGAAGGACGCTCAATACCAAGCGCAATAAACCCAACAACGGTAGTGCATGCAGTTGATTGTTACTGCAACTTTGAAAGCAACATGTAAAGCAATATAAAGCATGTAAAGCAATATTTCGATTGTTATAGGCCACATCCGTTTGACATTGTGGGGCGCTCGCTCGCCCTCTTTTATTATACGCCCTCTTTTATTGTAGTGCATAATGATGAATTTGCTTGCCCAACCTAAGCGTATTATAGATAGAAAGATCGATCTGTGGTTTGTTTGTCGGCAACCATTCAAAAACGAGTAAAGCTTCGATCTGTATAATTACCAAAAAATGCTCAAATGTGGCCTTTTCAGTTTAAGTCAGCATAACACAAAAGAAATACAAAAGAACAAAATTTCATCTTAATTTGCTACAAGTTTACAAGTATTTGTATCATTCACATTGTTCCCTTTCTAACACACGGTACTAGATGCGAAGGAGGACTCTAAAATCGTGCACACTGTTGGAAATTACTAAACCTTACATGCTTCCATAGACCTTACACGCTTCCATAGAAATTGACAATGACAGCAATGTAATGCCATCGCCAACGTGGTTACACGTCGTGCAGGGTATTATTAGAGAGATAAACCTTTTGGCCGCTACAGTATAATGGCTATTTCTACTTTAGAAGTGCCATCTAAACCACGTGCGTTTCTTTGTCATGACGTCATCACCATGAGTTAGCCATTGACAAACGAGAGCAGACACTGTTTTGCCCAGTCACATGATACATACATCATGGCAGAGCTCTATAACAGGTAGTAAGTCATGATTTAAAGGTCGCCGCAGAGCCTCCAGAAACAAAGAAATATATGAGGGTAGCGCAGGGGATGTTTGTTCAGTGGCTCTATCTCTTGTTGCCAGGAGGCATATTTTGTGAATCAGGTTTTCAAGGATTGTCAACTAATGGCGCTGCTCGTCATGGCATTAGTTTTTCCCTCTAAATTGTGCAGGAGGCCATTTCGATTCAAAGTCCACTGAGCAGCTGCCAAGACAGCCTGTAACAATTCAACAGGCTTTGGTTTAATGTCTCCACCCATCCATCCAAAAATTGGCACTTATAAAAATGGAATATATTGAAAAGTAATTGTTGCAATTTTAAAAATGTAAATGGACTTGCTATGTTATATCAGTTATGTGATGTTCTGAATCAACATGATAAGCGAAGTTAACGATGATGATCGTTTGTTTTTAAAACAAATCCTCTTAGTTATTAAAACAATTCAAATTGTCTGTATTCTTATTTTCCGAAGGTCTTACCACAAGCACAGGAAGCAGGACATGTCTGAAAGTGTTTTCATGAAATTGGCGTAGGATAAGTTTAGAATTACATATGTGGCCTATTTAGGGACTGAGAATACCTTATGAAAGCTAGGTTGCAGCTACAATGAGCATTGCAGAGTTCCACTGTATGGTAAGGGTTAAGTTCCACGTGTGTTCCAATGACGAGAACAGTTCCACTGATTGGTGTCGTAAGAAAGATGTCGGTTTTGTATTGACAAATATAGCAGGAGGAGTAAGGATAAATATTGCAGTAGTAGTAATGATGTATATCGCAGCAAAAGTAAAGACTATAGGAATACAGACTAATGACTTGGATGCTTGTATTATTGTCGCAGCAACAAAACTATTGTCATATTTTCTAGACCTTAGTGCAATGAAGAGAACATTACTGCCAACGCAGAACAATGCTGGAGCACGTACTAACCCATGCGCAATGGCTGTTTGCCGTGACGTCACCATGAGTTAGCCAATGACGAACGAGAACGGCTGTTTGGCCGTCTGATTGGACTAGCCCAGTCACGTGATATGCACGTCACAGCAAACAGCCATGGCGCGTGGTATAGGCACTTAAAAGGACTTATTGGCCTCAGTACAGTTTGTCATTGTTGTAATAGCCTGGCTCTTTTTGACATAAATACTGTAGCATCAAATCTGAAACATAAGGATATGTCGTAAATAACTGGTCATCTTTTTTGCAATTTTATCTAGGATTTATAAAGAAATGTTAATTGTACTGTGCTCGATTAGGGCTATGTTTTGCGCACTGCCAGCCAATCTAAGACCTAATTAGGACAGTGAGCTCAGCTACTAAGGCATAATCAAGGCACGCAACATGGCCAGTAACGCAACAGTTGAACTGAGAATTTATATAAGACGCAAATAATGTCCAAATTATCTTTTATTCAAATTTGCCTATCAAATGGGAATACAATTTTTATGTATTTCAGTAATTTACAATTATTTCATTTCTCGGTAAAGAGGGCTGATGTACTTATACCGTGTTGCCAAAATTACAAAGTACACAACATCGAGTGCCATCACACCAGCATATATGAAGAATACTGTAGACGGCTAAAACAGACAAAGTAAGAAAATTAAACAAAACATTTGCGTTGTGTTAAATGGCGTCACAAGGGAACATAAGTTTGTTAGAAAACTAAAACTTTAGAGAGTTGGGCATCAAAATGTGAGGCTTCAAAGTGTTTTGAAGTGGCTCAGTAGACTATTTCTTAGGTTACGGCACGTTTAGGTAGCCGCACTAAATGTCAGCCAAAAAACAGGAATTTATCAGGGACCCCCAAACATTCAATATAACTTATTTTACTGAATTACAGAATTCGTAGGAAAAAAGTTAACTGACAAAAAAGTTCCCGTTTTGTTCACGACGTAAATATTATCTATTTATGCTCTACGCCAAAAAAAATCAAAGCTTCCTTAGCCTTTCACCAGGTGGCCACCCTGCTAATCTCCCGGCAGGCACTGCCAAATGTTCCTCACTATCGCTTGGTGAACAATCCAGTCCTGCAAAATTTCATTTTAGCCCCATCCGAAAAGGGGCGTCGGACGAAAATCGTCTAATGGGATAATTGTCTAAAATCTGCCTAAAAAAAAATCTGGAAAAGCATTTAAACGGAATATCGTATAATGGAAAATCATCTAAACGAAATATTGTATAATGGATAATCGTATAATGGATAAACGTCTAACTGGATCAACGTCTAACTGGATCAACGTCTAACTGCGGTTTCTGACTTGCTTAGGAGCGCGGCAGCGCGAGCGAGGCAGGGACATTAGACGATAATCCATTATACGAATTTCCAGTTAGACGATAATCCATTATACGAATTTCCAGTTAGACGGTTTTCCATTATGCGATTTTCCAGTTAGACGATTATCCCTCGCCCCATCCGAAAATACTTCCCTTCAGTTATTGCCAGACTTCGTCCTATAGGAGGTGGATCGAACCAAGCACGTAGCCGATACCAATTTTCTAAGTTATATTACACAGGTACTCATCCGAGTAATTGCTTCATTCTTTTTTCCGGTAGGCAGAAAGGCTGTACTTTGCCCACACGACTACCAGCCTTGGTGTGTTCTTTCATTTTGCTGTCACCAACAACCTCACCAACATCATGCAAATAGTGACTTATGAAGGCTGTTCTTCTGCGCTAGGAACAAGCTGAGACCACTTAATTTAGTGGCACTCCTGAGACAAAGGGCAAGGATGCCGCTAATGCACGAGTTTCATGTTTTCGCACTGTAGACGAGAGATCCACATTGATTAAGGCCCATATCATGAGCCTGTTTAATTACTTCACATATCCACAGAGCTAGTTTGGAAGAAGGGACCAGTTTAGGTGCAGCTGAGCAACAGTGTTAATTATCAACATCGTAGTCCAGTCAAATTGCGCGGGAACTAATTCCCATTAAGCTGAAAATTGGTACATAACCCCTATACGTTATACTAACCAACATACTACCCAAGATTCCGAGTTGAGCTTTCGCCGCCATCTTGGAAAAATGGCCGAAAGTCACTTCCGGTTTAGGGTTTTCGTCCATTATCTCGTCTCCCATTAACTTTACGGCAAGAGTGCGTAGGACCGAAGTTGTAGAGCATAAAATTTCCGACAAAAGTTCCAAAACCTTTAGTTTTAAGAGAAATTAATGGTTTAATTATACACAACCAAACTCGCGTGTTAGCGTTTTTCTCCCATCACGGTTTTAAATTGTACACAGCGGCGTAAGGATCGGGTGTACGTCAATATACGCCGGAATAGGAATTGAAGAAGGTATTTTTAGCTAACGAACGTCTCAAACCGCATGCGTTTATCTTAAATAGTTGGGAAGTTACCACGATTTTTGTATCTAATCGCATGTACAATGAAACTCTTTATAACAATAGACGATGGGCCTTTAGAGGTTTATAGTTATAAACAATCATTCTGTATGCATTGTTGTGTGTCGCCTAAAAAACTAACATTGTTATAGTAGGTTGATTGCAAGAGTAACTCTGTTCCCGTCAACTCTTGTATTATTGGGTATAATGGCGTAGTACTGTAGTATCAATGTTTTTAAAGGATCCTGATTTGAACTTTAGTATCTGGGACCCACGGCCTTGCTTTCTGGTTTTCAACACGTTACCGCCAGAGTGAATGAAGTCCAGCTCTGATGGCCAGCGTTACTAACCACATACACTTATTTGGTTGGCAAGTGTGGTATGCTACCTTTTAATTTGATATTTCTTCCTCCAGTCTGGTCAATCATGGGTTTAACCCTGAAAAATTGTAAAACGCAATTCCGTCGCCTTTAGTCTCAAAAATATGTTTTAGAAAATACATCTAAAATTTACGGCACTTTAGCCACGGGAACATTGCTTAACTCAATGTTCCCGGGGGGGGCGCCCCGCCGGAACATGCATAGAATATTCTAAAAGATGATGCTTTCTTCTTTCCATCAATCTGAACAAAAATTGTATAGCTTAGATAGGAAACATCCTACAGCAGCTTACAGCAGCTTAAAGCTGAAGTGACAATTCTAACCAAAATTGTTTAGCTTAAATGGGGACCATCTTACAGCCATTTAAAGATGAAGTGGTAATGGATCTGCCTCAAAAGCGTATAATGATTTTCTATTTCAAACTGCTCTTACGATGTCTGTATTACCTCAAAATGGACTTGCTTAGGATTTTCTGAAAGGTAGGAATCTTTTCTTTCCATCAGTCTGAAATAAACTTGTTCAGCTTAGATAGGACCGTCCTACGCCCGTTTAAAGGTGAAAGCATGAGGTGATTTTCGCTGCTATGGCATTACCACTTCACCTTTTAAACGGGCGTAGGCCGGTCCCTTTCTATGCTAAACACTTTTAGTCAGTATTAATGGAAAGAAGAGATCGGTTCCTTTCAGAAAATCCTAATCATGCCCATTTTGAGGTAATAGAGAGATCGTAAGAGCAGTTTGAAATAGAAAATCATTATACGCTTTTGAGGCAGACCCATTACCACTTCATCTTTAAATGGCTGTAAGATGGTCCCTATTTAAGCTAAACAATTTTGGTTAGAATTGTTGGAAAGAAGGCATTTTCACCTTTCAGAATATTCTAAGCATGTCCAATTCGGAGTATTAGAGAGCTCGGAATTCGAAAATTACAATCCGCTTTTGCGACTACGCCATTATCACTTCATCTTTAAATTGCTGTAGGATGATCCCTATCTAAGCATAACAATTTTGGTTAGGATTGTTGGAAAGAAGGTATTTTCACCTTTCAGAATATCCCAAGCATGTCTAATTCGGTGTGTTAGAGAGCTAATAAGAGAACTGTGAAATCGAAAATCACAATACGCTTTTGTGGTAGGGCCATTCCCACAAAAGCGGCTGTAGGATGTTTCCTATCTAAGCTAAACAATTTTTGTTCAGATTGGTAGAAAGAAGAGAGCCTCATCTTTTAGAATATTCTATGCATGTTCATTTGGGGCTATTAGAGAGCTCTCAAAGGCAATTTGAAACCGAAAAGGAGTGCTTGCACGAATTAAGGGGTACTTGAAATACGATCTTAAGGTTCAATTGTTGCGTTTAGACAAAACATGCATATCACGTTTCCTGTCCAAAATTGTGTGCTATCCATAACTGTGTGCTGACCGGTTTTTCTGAACATTATGCTTTCGACTTTTGGACGGTTAAGGAGTTACAGCCCTTATAAACGATTTCGGGAGAGCATTTCACCCCCTCCGTCCTCTCTCTCTCCCCCCCCCCCCCCCACCCAACCTTGAGTTAAGCAATGTTCCCGTGGCTTAAGTGTCATAGATTTTGGATGTATTTTATAAACATTTTTGAGACTAAATGCGACGGAATTGCGTTTGTTACAATTTTTCAGTGTCAAACCCATGATTGACCGGACTGATCGAAGAAATACCAAATTAAAAGGTAGCATACCATATTTGCTAACCAAATAAGTGTAAGTGGTTAGTTACGCTGGCCATCAGAGCTGGACTTTATTCACTCTGGTGGTAACTTGCTGAAAACCAGAAAGCAAGGCCATCGGTCCCAGAAACTAAAGTTCAAATCAGGATCCTTTAAAAACATTGATACACGTAGTACGCCATTATATAAGAGTTGACGGGAAATCAGAGTTACGACCTTACCTCTTACAATCAACCTACTATAACAATGTTATTTTTTAGGCGATCACGCAACAATGCATACAAAATGATTGTTTATAACTATAAACCTCTAAAGGCCCGTCGTCTATTGTTGTAAAGAGTCTCATTGTACACCTTTGAGCATAAAAAATGATCGCACTGTATCGAGGTTCAAGTAGCCCGACAACAATGTAAACTTTTTCATTGTTGTAAATAAGAACGTACATCACTGAAGTGTAAGAAATTCTCCATTGTTGATGCCAAAGAGTGGCATTGTTGAATGGCATTGTTTAAAGCCCCAGTATAATGAAAACGATCATTATTATGCCCAAAGGTGTACATGCGATTAGACACAAAAATCGCGGTAACTTGCTAACTATTTAAGATAAATGCATGCGGTTTACGGCGTTCGTTAGCTAGAATTACCTTCAATTCCTATTCCGGCGTATATTGACGTACACCAGATCCTTACGCCGCTGTGTACAATTTAAAACCGTGATGGGATAAAAACGCTAACATGCGAGTTTGGTTGTGTATAATTAAACCATTAATTTCTCGTAAAACTGAAGGTTTTGGGAAATTTTCACCAGATATGACTTTTGTCGGAAATTTTATGCTCTACAACATTGGCCCTATGCATTCTTGCCGTAAAGTTAACGGGCGACGAGATAATTGACGATAACCCTAATAAGGAAGTGACTCACAAAAAAATACTGCAGTTTTTCCCATGAAAACTGCACTTTACTGCAGTTTTTACTCTTTTAACTGCAGTTCTCTTATGGAACTGCAGTTTCAGTGACAAAGAGCAGTTTTCAACTGCAGTTATTGTAGACTGTAACTGCAGTTCCACTGCACAGCTGCAGTTTCTGTGACTAACTGCAGTTTTCAACTTCACTTCTTGTAGATTGGAACTGCAGTTCAGTTACAGAACTGCAGTTTTTGTGTAAACTGCAGTTTTCAAGTGCAATACTTGAAAATTGTAACTGCAGTTCTTTGAGAGAACTGCAGTTTCTGAGACAAAGTGCAATTTTCAACTGCAGTTCTTGTAGATTGTAACTACAGTTCCACTACGAAACTGCAGTTTGTGTGAAAAACTGCAGTTTTCAACTGAAGTTCTTATAAACTGGAACTGCAATTCCGTTACGGAACTGCAGTTTTTGTGTAAACTGCAGTCTTCAAGTGCTGTACTTAAGAATTTTAACTGCAGTTCTATGACAGAACTGTAATTTTAGTGACCAAGTACCCTTTTCAATTGCAGTTCTTGTAGACTAACTACAGTGTCACTACACAACTGCAGTTTTTGTGATCAACTGGAGTTTTCAACTGGTGTTCTTGTAGGTTCAACTACAGTTTCTTTACAGAACTGCAGTTTTGTGAAAACTGCAGTTTTAAAGTGCCTTTCTGTAATAGAGTGCAGTTTTCAGCTGCAGTTCTCATAGATTTTAACTGCAGTTTGTTTCTGTGCGAAGTGCAATTTTCATCTCCAGTTCGTGAAGACTAACTGCCGTGCCACTACACAACTGCAGTTTCTGTGATCAACTGCAGTTTTTAACTACTGTTCTTGTAGACTGGAACTGCAATTTCATTACAGAACTGCAGTTTTAAAGTGCATTTCTCGTAGACTGGAACTGCAGTTCTGTGACAGAACTGCATTCTGTGTAAGAGTGCAGTAATCAGCTGCAGTTCTCGTACATTGTAACTGCAATTTACTACACAACTGCAGTTTGTGTGGAAAACGTCTTATAGACTGGAACTGCAGTCCCAATATAACACACATGCAGTTTTTGTTAAAACTACAGTTTTCAAGTGTAGTTCTTGTATACTAGAACTGCAGTTTCCTTCCAGAAGTGCAGTTTCTGAATCATAATCCTAAATTAAGACTAGCCGTCGTCAACAATAGTAGCAGTTTATATGTAAATATATAATGACATTGTTCTACTGCTGCAATTCTTTTAGATTTTGACAGCAGCTTACAAGTTAAATTGTAGTTTTCAGTTGCGATTATAGACTGAAAATGCAGTTTAATACAGTTAGTGGTTTTAAATGAGGTTATTGTGGATGGTAACTTCAGTTATGAAGAGCATATGAAGGAGCATATTTAACAAATTTTTCAATTTGACCATTCATGCTGCAGTAGTCCCTGCCTCACCATCACTTTTATGAGGTTCTACTAATCGACCTTTGGTAAACAGTTGCTGACCAAGATTGCATGTACCCTAAATCCTCTTCCAACCCACTAAATGCCTGTTTAAAACTACAATTTCACATCAATTTTTTTAAAGCAGATGTACCGTTGTAATCTACATGGGCCGCTTTCACTTTTAAATGACGTTTTAATGAGCGAATAGCTTTTCCAACTGCTAGTAAACTCCAGTTTTACACAGAAACAGCAATTCCAAACCACAGGCAACTGAATTTTACAGATACTAATAAATAGTTTTTGATGCTAATAATTACAATTCTTTAACTGGTTTAATGAACTGATTGTTTATGTTAAGGTAGGTAACTGGCTATGTAGTATGTTGCTTATGAATAATCCTGTCTCAGATCACAGGACTTATTAATCGTTTAATTTAGTTCCAAACTACAGATACTGAATTTTAAGATTACCGTACTTTGTATACTTTTTCATGATAATAATTACAATTTTAAAGTATTTAAAGTATTTTTTAAATTCAGTTTTCTGTGGATTGGAACTGCATTTCCTACATAAAACTGCAGTTTCTACATACAATAAAACTGCAGTTTTTACATAAAACTGCAGTTTACTAGCAGTTGGAATTGCTGTTAAATTTAAAGTTTTAAACACTTCCTAAATTATGATGAAGTTTTAATTAAATTTAATGGAGTTCGCACAGTTTAAAACAAAAGAGGCCAATTGATTGTTTAAATGAAGACCAACACTGCTTTATTTTAGCAGTTATAATTAAAATACAAATACTACAACCATACTTATTAATTTTAACGAGTGATAGGGTTGATTCATACATGTCAATCTTGTAAGTAAACCATAATGAGTAGCTAGGATCTGTAAGGTAAGTGTAATAGGCCGTATGTATAAGTTAATAACCTAGGCTAATACGAATTAGATTGCTGAATAAAAAAAAAAACGTTCCACAGTACTGTTGTTCTGTGACTTGCATTTTTGTTAATTTACTGCAGTTTTATAAAGTGCAGTTTTTATGCAGAACTGCAGTTTCATAAAGTGCAATTTTATGGAACACAAACTGCCGTTTCGTTGATAAACTGCAGTAATTTAAACTGCAGTTTGTGTTCCATAAAATTGCACTTTGGAACTGCAATTTTTTTAAGGTCAAAACTGCAGTATTTTTTTGTAAGGTTCGGCCATTTTGCCAAGATGGCGGCGAAAGCTCAACTCGAAATGGTTAGTATGACGTATTCGGCTAATTTGACTGGACTATCGAGGAAAAGGGGAATTTAAAGATGTCACAGAAGTAAAAGTGGTAAAATCGTAGCTCTGTATTTTTTCGTCGCTGCAAGGTTCCACCACCAGGCTTAGTGCACGACTGACTACTGTGCGGGGGGCTGTATCTTCTTTTTGGTTTTTGCCATGGACAAAGGTGGCAACACATGAGTCACTTTCGACCAGTTTTTCGCAAAGCGCGTGTTTCTGTCCTCGCTGTGCAGGCAGCTAGCACACACTGGCGAGTTGCCATATCCAAGGCCACTAGGAAAACAATCTTTTGGATAATATGTAACAGCGAGGCTTTCCGAAGCAGCTTGTAGAAATGGTCGATAGGCTGTCCAGAACTTGGGGAAGATTCCAGGAATGAAATAAATGTCGCTCCTACGGCAGAAGATTGTAAAAGGCCTGAGTCATTCTCGAGATGACGTAGTAGACCACTTAGGTTTTACCTATGCAGGAAAGTACGGAATTGATCACTGCACGGTACCATTAATGGCTATCGGCAATAACCCAGCCTGAAAGAGGTAATGTAGGAAGTTAGCCAATAATGTGACAGATGGATCAAAAGGGTCTATATTGGTTCCATTACACCAGGCAAACCACCGTCACCACATAGATTCATAAAATGCATGAATGTATTGTCTGTGTCAATGGAGGAGACGAGCCGTCACAGTGTACGTACAGCCTGTATTCTTAGGTTGTTGAGTCTCCACGCACTAAGATGAAGCACGGGCCGGGCTTGCGTGAACAGTGCCGCCCTGATTTTGAGTGAGAAAGTCCAATTGTAGGGGAAAGCAGGATCGGTTCTTTTTCAGTTCCTGCAGGTCTATGAACCAGGGAGCCGTCAACCATAGGAGGGTGATCAGAACAAAAATGCCATAGGAGGACCTCGTCTTGAACAGCACCTTCTGGAAGATGGTGAACGGGGGAAAAGCTTAAGTGAACATCCATCCTATGAATTCTGAGGGTGTCAGTTGCCCACGCATGAGGACAATGAAGGTTGTGTTGCACCGCATTGCACCAATTAACTTCTGTATCCATTCGGGCGATGGGCAAATCAGAAAGCAGGACGTGTCTAACTCTGCTCCTAGGAACACAGACCTGGACTTTTTCGTATTGACCCGTAGGCCTAACTTACACCAGAGAGACAGGCCAAATTGAGGTGCAGGAGAAGATACCGCAGACATGGGTTGCCAAAAAGGGGCAGTCTTTTAAATAAACGTGTGATTGAAAACGATGATCATGATGGTGAAAAAATCCCAAAATGGAATGAAGGACGGAGGTGAACACCTGGGGGTCGTGCTGACACCAATTTAAATTACTTCCCCTTGACAGGAAGTGGAACAATGCAAGTTCGAGGGGTGCAGTGGAATGTGGATAGGCATCCTCGAAATTCACTGACACTGAAAATCTCCTGGTTGAAGGGAAGGGAACGAAAGCCAGCGTATCCATTTGAAAGTGACTGAAGAAAGGCATTGAGAGTGCAAAGGTTGAAAATAAGGCGAATGCCTCCGTTTTTATGTGGAATGACACGAGCAGTGCTGCAGAAACCTGCGGTGTTCCTTGGTGAGTAATGAATGGTGCCCTTTGTAAGCAGTTTGGAGACTTCTTCTAGCAGACGGTTCGGTGGTTGATTGCACAGCCACGGTGGTGGGTCTATCGTGAGAGCTGGTTAAGACAAAGGAGGGAATGTAATAATTTCTGATTGACAATGCATAGGCATCCGATGTAATCTTTTCCCATTCTGTCAAATAGTACCTGTCCCCCCGATCACCGGTAAGGGGCGCAGGGGAATTCCTGATGAAGTCAAGTACGGGAAAATGGGGTACCCCGACTGTCCTCAGAAATTTCCTCATTCTCTTCGGAAGTTGTAGCTTCTGGGATCTTCGATGAGAAAATACTTTATCACGTTCTGATTGAACCCTGTTCTAAACTTTATTAAATGGCTTCCTGGACCCGTCTTTTTGTGCATTGCGGGCCAAGCAGGGGGGGGGGGGGCGCAGGGTCCCAAAAGGGCCTTTGTGTAATGGTCCAATGGCATTTTAGTTAGTCGGTTGAGCTGGAACCACGGGTCTAGGAGATGGTGGGGGCTTGCAGTTTCACAGAGGTCTGGACCTAGGTCCAGCAGTTGTCTTCCAAAAACTTCCGATGACGAGTGTATGGGGAGGAGACGAAGCAGACCTATATTATCCAAAGGATATCTTTATCTGAGCAGATGTATGCATCACGATAACAAAGGGTCATATTCAGGGCTGCACGTCGGCTTAAATGAAGAGATTTTTCCGAAAATGATGAAGCGCTTTTCAGGAACCTCCAGAATCCAGACAAATCAGCCTATTAGTTGATTAAAATGCTATCTTGACTTGATTCTGGAAGTTCAAAGCAGCTGTAGAAGCGAAATATGTCAAGTCCACATGGGAACTAGCCTTTAAACACCAGTGAACTAGGTGCTCATCCTCTTCAAACTGGCAAATATGTGTTTTGATGGTAGCGGGGAGGATAGATTAGACGAGGCTGACGAGCTCCATGCCAGCTCTTTCGGACATTAGTCCCCCCACTCGCCCTAAATATTTTGTGGTCCCTCCTTTGAAGGGCCATTTTTTTTAGTAGACCCCCCATTTCCAAAAAAAATCGAAGCATTAATAGTTGATACCCGTTTCTGTTTCCACATATCCATCCATTCCTGTGCACTGGAATAGTGGTCTGAAGGTAGATTCTGCAGAAATAATCCTGTGGTCGACTGCTGGTGATTCGATTGCATAGAATTCGATTGCATAGAATTGGCTGTGCAATACAACCAATGCGAAAACACCGTATTGTTTTTTGTTTAACGAGAATTAACCAAAATTGGTCATTCTGCTCTATCGACGGAGAGAGGGACAATTTAACTGGAAAAATCCAACCGGAAAACTCCGTTGTCACTTTTTAAACAATAAACCACATGTGTTAACAACCACACGTTGCAGATATCTGAGAAAGGAATACATACGCCTGACTGGGCAAATACTACGCTTTATAATCATGAGATATTTTTAAATTAAATTACTAATGTTTACAGCGGGGAAAGCTGAAGCAATCTTATTGATTCAGAAGAACTTATTTTAAGAATTCTGAAGAGCATTTTTAGGACAATTGCACAACGTGAATTGCCAAAAAAATAACGAAAATTATTACGGACCCCCCCTTTTAGAGCCAGTGAAAAATTTTGATCCCCCCCTTGAAGGGCAGCAAAAAAATTTGTAGCACCACCTCTTTTTATCCCCCCACCCCCCTGCTGAGAAATTTTGAGCGGTCCCTAAAGTCTTATCATTTAAAAACCCAAAATTGATAAAAGGAATCGCCAAGTTCTAATCAGTTTAGTTTTTAAAAGGAATGATATAAACAGAACAAAACATTCACATCGACAAATAGTTCGCAGGTTAAATGAAAACTAGAACATTGCTACTCTCGGTTTTCATTACAAAGTATTATTCAGTGTGATTAACCTGACGGAATGTTTTGGTCTGTTGAAATCACAACATTTAAGGGCCAAACTATTCTGAACTTGGTAGTTCCTTTTACTTCTTTTTTTTTTTATCACTTCTTTTTTCTTACTACGTTTTTAGTAGTAGTTACCACACACCTTTTTTCCCAAAATTTTTATTTCATTAAAATTTTTTTAGTTCATATCGCTTCTTTGAGTGGCCGAACCATTCTTAACTTCGCGGCTTCTTTACCGGTTTTTGGTTTTATTTAACTTTTGTTTATTTTTCGTGACTTGGGACGTAGACACAATTTCTTTGGCAACGTAATTTATTTTTGTCACTATACAGTGTATCTAGAGACACACGTCAGTATACTTGTGTAAATCTCTCGTATTTCCTAATTGTAAGGCCTTACGAAGATAACAGAGGTATGTAATAATGCAGACGTACCGGACGGCGCTAATTCAATAATACTAACTACAGCCCATAAAAGCAACTAATTAGCAAAGTAAGGGAGTCCACACAAGATGCTTGATTCGAAACTATTTAATTCGGTTATTTAGGGTTAAGGTTATCCCTCCTTAAGATCAGTTAAATCTCCATAATTTTAAATTAACGCACTCCTGTAATAATCGGGACCAAGGGGGAATAAGAAAAGGGAATCTTAGATAAGATGTGCCTTTTCTTGACACTGAACTGGACTTATTCTCTAAAGAAGGGAAGCTCCTTTAAAATTCGGTTTGGTCCAATATCGTTCAAAAATCAACTTAATTCTAAAATAATGCTGCTGGGAATTCGGCTCCTGAGGGCTCAGTGACTGGTAGCTTTTGAGGTCCAAAGAAGATGGGAGAGAGAGTGAAAATAGCCAGGGAGGCTGCTTATAAAGGGGGCCTGCATCCTGTTCTATTGTATTGCAGGAGATGTGTAATAGGATGCTGTGATTGGAGAGAGAGCTGATTGGCTCTTGAGCCGGACCAGGGATGTATACTGAGTATCAGGATAGGACCATATGTTGCAGCAATTAAAAATGTTTGAGGCTGAAGCCAAGTGCACTGAGCTATACAAGTGAGTGTCGTCTTCCAAGCTAAAGCTAATGGACAGGAGAGGAGCGCGGATTAATCTGGACAGGATCTTGCTGTCGATAGTAACTGAACTACCTGTACAGGACAGAACCGAATTAATGGCAGACCTGTAGCCCTTTATAGCTGATGGTGAAAGCCCCTTTTGAAAGAGATCTTCGAGGAAAGCAGCCAATGATGCTTCTGACGGGTTACATGGGGCCACAGACGAAGTCCCGCACCAGGTAAACCACTTCTTCCACTTCGTCTCATAGACCTTAACTGTAGATGGACGATGACACTGCAGTTAATGTTATATCGATAGGAGGTATCGGTTGTGAATTGGTATAGTTACCGATACTGATTATCGATACAGATATTTATATATCGGAAAGTGCTAATTGTGTTAAATTCAGAATATATTTACAGTTGTCATAACTTTGTAAAGTCCAACAAGTGACGATGACGACAATACTACCAATGGTTCTAACAATATTTTCTAACTTACGTACCCTCCCACACCATTCCCGAACAACCTCAAACTGCACACCAGAAAGGTATGCAGTTCGTATCGTACTTTAGCCGTTCGTCCCATTTCATAGCTTGAAGCCTTCCCTGTATCTCAGTATTGGTGAATAACATCCCTATAGGATCTAACATGAGGCTGGCTACACATGTGAAGCTAGCTGCACATTTGCAATGTTTTTGAGGGTCAGGTTTTGCAATGAAAGTCGCTTAGCTGACATTCCTACACGAGTTAATTTTTGTCAGATAGGTCAATGGTCTCGATTTCAACACAATTCAAGCTTTTGTACCATATTTTAATTTTTTCCCCATGCACCTGAACTGTGCCAAACTATGCTTTAGCAGGGTGGCGTCCTACCTGGGGAAACTGGGAAAACCGAGAAAATTCATGGATTTTGATAAATATATACAGAAAGTCAGGGAATTTGAACAGTTTCCAGAAAGACTCTTTCACGTAGAGAATAGCTAATTCGGATATTATGTTTTTAATTCTAAAACTTTATTTTGATTCAAACTTCATACCCTTTTTGTTCCCTTCTGATAAAGTGAAAACTCCTTAAGCTAAGTAAGTGCGTTTCTAGTCTTGTTCAGATTATGGCCTTTTCCTACTCTTTGCTGATACCAGTTAGGGCAATTTTTGATTTAGCAAAGCAATGCGATACAGTTATTGCGATTTGAGTGAAATTTTATTAGTTCTGTGCTGCACCTTCCTTCGACCAAAAAAAATCGGGAAAAAATCAGTATTGGTCTGGAAAGCCTGGAAAAATCACGGAATTTCAACAGAGGTTTTGAACGCTACCCTGTACAGGGTATTGGACATTAGCACGGTAGTGGCTCACCATTCCATGACCTTCCAGGGTCGCTTATCAGGATCTACAGCCTCCTCTTCAGGTGAGTCAGGTTCTGGGAGTCCGTTGATTCCGGGGCCGCCAGCTCATAGCTAAGGCAACTCCTATGGTCCCGCCATCACGGTTGACGAGGTCTACTGAAATGCTAGAATTTCAGATAATGGATATTTCATCGGCATATAGAAACGTATACCAGGGCCACCAGGTCGATTTTAATTTCTATTGCTGAATGAAAATATAACACCATAGTAACACTCAGAAGAACGAAATATGAATCCAGATCTGGGACGGCACTTTTATAGCATGCGTGGTAGCTATGGAGCTAGCAGGGAAGCCAACACTTCTTCTCTAGGGGAAAATAGCATTAGGAAGAGGGAATGCTAGAATTTCAGGTAATGTATATTTCTTTATGCTGTGAAAAGTGCAGTACCTGTCAGTCAAGAGACTGTCACTGCGACAGAATCAAAGGGAGCACTCGCCCCTGTAGTAGAGCCTGGGGGTGGGGAAAAGATGCAGTGCCCTGTTCGGGCGCTCAGATGTTACCTGGAGTATACCAAACAACCACAAACTACATCGACGTCTGTCGAGAGGACTGCTTCACCAACACCCCTTTATCTCCTGGTCAACAAGGAAACGGGTGTTTTAGTTCCAAGCCCAATGCCTCTGGCAAGGCTCGGAGCCTGGATTCGGGAAGTAATTAGAAGGGCATTATGACCTTGGTCCAAACCATCTTGATATTCCACCGGAAGTGAGTGCTCATGAGCTGCGTGCATTGGCAGTCTCGTGGGCCTTTGGAGCTGGTGTACCTTTGGAAGAGATATTGGCAGCATGTTCCTGGAGACACAAAAATATGGGGACAGGAGTGGCTGTATGGCAGCTCTAGCTACGAGGGTAGCACGAGTAGAGCCATCTGGTGGGAAAGCCAAGCAAGCTTGTTTACATTTAAATGGTGTTTAAATTTGGGCAATCCGAGAGCATTAAAAGTGATTTAAGTGATTTAGGCGTGTTGTGCTTAGTCAATCGTCTGAACTTTAACGTGCTACCCGCCATATTGCCCACTATCGCTTTGCTCACCCTTTCCTCGGGTTCAGCGATAGCGGGGCTGGTGGGTGGGTTCTTACTAAAGATAAGTATTTTAGGATAGTAAAAACTAATTTTAGAATTATAAAATTCCGTTTCTTACTATCTGCAAAATACTTCCCTTTAGTATTAGCTGACTTTGTCCGAGTAATTTCATAACTTTAAGGAACGTGCAAAGTTTCATCCTTTGTCACGTACACCCACGACACTGTACAAGTTACTTACTGATTCTATTCTCACTGAGCAATTGAACTCTTTAACAAACACTAGTAACTGAACTCAAACATTGTACCTAATATCTAACATGTCTACACCCGCTAGCCGACATGTCAGTCCTTACGCATGGCCTACACGACTGCCTGCCATCACATGTTCCAACATATCATCTCTTCCACCAGAGCCACTCACATCACGGAAATAGTGGCTGATAAAAGTATTTTTGTGTCTCCAGGAACATGCTGCCAATATCTCTTCCAAAGGTACACCAGATCCAAAGGCCCATGAGGCTGCCAACGCACGCAGCTCATGAGCACGCACTTCCGGTGGAATATCAAGATGATTTGGACCAGGGTCATATGCCCTTCTAATTACTTCCCGAATCCAGGCTCCGAGCCTCGCTCGGAGGCACTGGGCTTGGAACTAAAACCCTTATTGACCAGAGAAAAAGGGGTGTTGATGGAGCAGTCCTCTTGACAGACGTCGATGTAGTTTGTGGTTGTTTGGTATACTCCAGATAACATCTGAGCACCGAACAGGGCACTGCCATCTTTTCCCTACCCCCGGGCTCTACTACAGGGGCGAGTGCTTTGATGACTATAGGCTTAGGCGCTTCATCTGGCCGCTGATTTTTGGCCCGGAAACTTGCTGGAACAGTTATTGTGACACTTGACCAACCCCTTGCAAAACGAATGTGTCCATCCTCTCGTGACAATGCTGCCAATTCACTTTGTCGAGCAGCCGTCGCCAAAGCAACCAGAAACACAGTTTTTTGGGGTAAATGAAGTTTCGATGCCGTGTGCAAGGGCTCATATGGTGCATGTGACAAACTTTCTAGCACCAGAGGGAGATTCCATCTAGGAAATAACTACCGCACTTTTGGACGAGCATTTTCGAAGGCGCGGATTAATCTGGACAGGAGCGCGGATTAATCTGGACAGGATCTTGCTGTCGATAGTAACTGAACTACCTGTACAGGAGAGAACCGAATTAATGGCAGACCTGTAGCCCTTTATAGCTGATGGTGAAAGCCCCTTTTGAAAGAGATCTTCGAGGAAAGCAGCCAATGATGCTTCCGACGGGTTACATGGGGCCACAGACGAAGTCCCGCACCAGGTAAACCACTTCTTCCACTTCGTCTCATAGACCTTAACTGTAGATGGACGATGACACTGCAGGAAACGCGATGTCACTGGATATGAAAACCCCGCCTCATGCAGACTCACCCTCAGTCTCCACGGGTGAACATGAGGAACATCTGGCTTGGGGTGCAACGTCCATCCGTAGTGCTGCGAGAGCAGACTTGAACTGAGGTAACAGAAGCGGGTCTCCCTTTGCTAACTCTTGAAGATCGACGTACCACGATGCTGCTGGCCACAACGGAGCTATTAGGATGAATGACCCTGGCGACTTCCGAATTTTGTTGAGAACCGCTTGCCGAAGAGCGAATGGCGGAAACGCATAAGTAAACATCCCTGTCCACGAGATACTCAGCACGTCCGTTGCCCACGCCTGAGGGTCTGGGAAGGGGGACACATAGTTCAGAAGCTGAGTGTTGAGGCGAGTTGCAAAAAGATCCACAAAGGGAGTTCCCCACTGCAAGAAGATGGCTTGACAAATTTTGGGAGCCAGACGCCACTCCGTAGTTGGTATCAGATTTGTTCTGGACAACTCATCGGCCCACACATTCAACCGGCCTGCAATGTGTGTCTGAATATACGAGACCGCCGAGGTATTGTCGAACATGACTCCCACTGCTTTCCCTTCCAAAAGAGTTGATCAGTTGCAACCTGCCAGACGGACTGCCCAAAGTTCCAGGACGTTTGTATGGAGAAGTTGCTCGGCCGGCCTCCAACAACCGAACACTTTCACAATTGACCGTTGAATAGATCCGACGACCTATGGATTGGAAGCAAACGCAAACGTCCGACTAAATCCCATGGAAGGTTAACTGCTGACTCTAGGTATGCATCACGCCTGTGATAAACAAAGTTCAAAACAGCCCTAATTCCCCAGTTGAAAGAATCCTGTTGAAAGGATGAGGCTCTCTTCATGCGCTGCAAACAATCTTCAAAACTGAATCCGACCGAGACTCTGGTGGCTCTGCCAATAAAGTTCTCACCGCCGCCGTTGATGCCGAATAAGCAAGATCCGCATGCAAACCAGCTCGCAAACTCCACCTCACCAAGCTTTCTTTGTCCTCAAACTGCCTGATAGGGATTTTGATAAACTGTGGATTCGTCAGACTTGAATCCAACTCCATCACACAACGCTCCGTAAGATATTCCGCTGATGGGTAAGTCTTATAGCGGCTACGGCCAAGTGCTCCAGTCCCCGCATTAAGTTTATTCCTGTCATGAGAAGGCAATGGACCTTCTACTGACAAAGGCTCTTCATCTTTCCTAGTCATACCTTCCAGGTCAAGTAGCTGCCTAAAAACCACTTCTGATTGTGGCAAATTATAAGGGTCAGGTCTAAAATCACCCATATTTGCAAAAGTATGACGTGGAGAGTCCGCAGAATTAACTTACAGGGTGAGCCTTACAAAAAGCAGACGGCAAATAATGGAAAATAGATGCCGTTAACTGACTCCAAGGAATAAAAGATGGCCCTTCATTATAAATATCCTCAGACATTCGTTCATCTTCGTGTGCTGTACCCCCAATTTTTTGCTGTTTTGCTGGCGTCTTGCATGTTTCACAGGACGTCGGTGTACAGAACGATGATCATCTTCGTCACTCGTTACCACTCGTCGCCACTTTTCATCCGCCGCCATCTTGATGTTTCATCTGTAAATAAATCTGTGCGTTCACATAAAAAAAAGAGGCACTCAGTGAACAAGGCGAGGGCCTTCGGCAAAAAGCACAGTAGTTCCGAGTCTCTCCAAGCCGTAATGGGAGTTCTTCCAGGCGCCAATCTTCCTGGAAATTGGTGGTCGGACAGGAGTCGGCTCAGCTGCAGTTGTCTACGGACGTGCAGGCCGGAATGGAGCGGAGTAGTCGCCAGTTACCAAGGTAGCCACGGTGCCGAGGTGTGGTTGATGAAGGGAACTTGAATGCCAGAGGTGTGCGTCGGTCGCCAATGGACGATGACGGACGTCACGGTCGGATACGGTCCCATTCGAGATCGCCGATGAGCGGCGACGATCGTTGATGGGTGTGAAACGTCGATCCAAGATGGTGGCGGATATAAAGTGGCAACGAATGGTAGTGAGGGACGAAGATGATCGTCGTTCTGTACAATGACATCCTGTGAAACATGCAAGACGCCAATTTAATGATTTGGAGGATTCAGGTGACGATCGTTTGAATTATGTCAATATTGACGAAATTAGTGTTAGTGCCAGTGTTTCCTCGCAAAGCTCGGATTCCCAGTATAGGAATTCCAATCGTAATACATCATTTAAGGAGCGGCTTGAATTGAACCTGACCGGAATTTGCGCCCTCATCCCCTAAAAAGCAAAAAATTGGGGGTACAAGCACTCGAAGATGAACGAATGTCTGAGGATATTAATAATGAAGGGCCATCTTTTATTCAGTGGAGTCAGTTTACGGCCATTAATTGCCATTCCTACGCGTCACCTCGTTTCCCGCTTTCGCACAGGAATTTGGATTTTTACTTTCGACCATCTTGTTTTCGCACATCCCCATTACGATGGAGAACGCCCTTTCGACCACCGCACCGACATCTGATGCTGTGCTCCCTCCGGCTGCTATCCCGCCCGCCTGTGACGATCATGGCACGACCTGCCAACACCAAGACAGTCGCGCCACTGATGACGATGACGACTCCCCGCTCCAGAACGGCCAATGCACTCCGCCGCCTTTCGACCTTCCCACTTTGGAAGACGACTTCCGTCGAGCCAAAACGCTATTCCGGGAAGCCAAGAAGTAATTACGGCAAGCCTCATCATAAGTGGCCCTTTAGACCACTAACTCCCCCGCTCGATCTCTCGTCTAGATTGTCTCGCCTATCGTCACGCAGGGAACACAGCGTCACACGTAGCGAAGCTCACAACCTTGTTGACTCCGTCTTCCGTCATTATGCCGGCACAAACTCGATGCCTCCTCCGTCATGCTCCTTGTCGACACGACGGGCTATCACGCACGAGTGGGTTGCCTCAACCATCAGTCATGAAAGCCGCAATCGTCTTTCGCACGTCTCTGAACCTGCCGCTAAGAAGCATAAACAAGCAAGCGGCCTTTCGACCGACGCACAGACTCCTGCCACAGTGCAACAAACACAAGCCTTTCAAGCGCCCGCACACATTCACTTTCCGGACAACAATGCGGACGATTTAACAATCCCTCTAGCATCCCTTCTTAAAACAGTTGAAGATACAGATTGTTTTCTTTACAGACCGTCTGAATCTGCTAATGCTCCAGTTATCAACAGAGGACTAAAAACCGGCTTCGGTTTCGCTCTACGTGACAATGACGCCAAGCCGCGGAGCCTTCTGGGCCAGTCGACGACGCTGCTAACCTGCCTGCTTCGAAACGGTGGCTCCCTCTTAGGAAAGGGCGAGCCCTTACTCCTCGACACGGATCCCCCTGCACCACGGCCCGGCCGCGAAACAAGCTTCTTTTGACCATCTGGTGCCGGCGCCACCAACCCCAAAAATTTCGACACTTACCGTGAATGCGAATTTCTTTACAATGAAGTCAAACTGGATTTTGGATCGGCCCTGAACATCCCCAAAAGAATGGAAGTCCCCTCGTTTGTACTATACGACAACGATAAATGCTTACGCCCGAGTCTACGTGCTGCTTCATAAGCGGACGTGCTGAACACAGCCGTTAATGCTCTCTGCGAGAAGCTTTCGACCGACGCAAGCCCAGAAGAAATCAACAACTTATCCTCCCTCATTTCTCAACTTTTCCAAAAAGCAAGCTTTGCAACCTACCACTCCATGAAATGGGCTGTCCGTGCACTCTTCAATAACACACTGTTACTGAGAGAGGCTGCTCTTAAATCAACTAATAACCTCAACGACTCCACTAGACATCGTCTTTGCAACCAACCACTTCACGAAGCCGACACGCTTTTCCGCGGCCTAATTCCGACTCTTGTGCCTCACCTTGACATCTCACGCAAGCCCAAACCATTTCGTCCTTTCGCACATCTAAACCATTCAAGCACCAGAACTCACGTTCTCCTCTGACGACTGGGGCAAGCCATCGACGCCTACAAACACGTCACTTAACGACGTCTCAACCAGCAAACCACAGCCATTTCAACCAGAACGACAGTCTCACCCCCGCTCCATCCAATGTTCCAACCAGAAAAGGGCCTCAACTCCTGACCGCTGCAGCCGATTCTCCTATACCAGCAGCTGTAACTCCCACCGTAAACAATGACTATCACCGACTCTGACTTCCCGGTCGGTGCCCGACTCCGCCACTTCTACCCGGCCTGGGAAAACCTCACGCACAACTCAGACGTCCTTTCGATCATCAAGGAAGGCTTTCGAACAACCTTCCTCTCAAACCTCTGCTTGCCGCCAGCCCCCTGTGGAACTTCACGTCTCCAGTCTCACCCTCTCTAACGTCCGACATTTCTCTTCTGACAAAATGGGCAATCATCAAACTCCAAAACCCAGGACCGGGTTTCTACAGTGCAATCTTAACCCGTCCAAAGACGACAGGGGGTCAAAGACTCGTTTTCAACATGAAGCCCATGAACAAATACATTAACAATCCCCAGTTCAAAATGGAAACACTGGAGTCCATCCGCCTCTCCTTCAAACGGAACGACTGGACAATTTCCATAGACTTGGAAGACGCCTACCTACACGTCCCACTCCACCCATCTGTCACAAAATTCTTCCGATTCATCTACGACAGCCAAGTTTACGAATTCCGTTGACTTCGTTTCGGCTTGAATGCAGCTCCAAGAATTTTCACCATGATTCTAAAACCAATCTTAGCCTATCTTCACCAACAACAAATCAAAGCAAGTGCATATCTCGACGACTGGGTCCTACACAACCAAGACCCCCAACGCCTCAAACAAGACAGGGACGTCACAATCAATCTCCTAAACCAACTGGGCTTCGGAATAAACTTCGTCAAGTCACGCCTAACCCCACAACAGGAATTCACATTTCTAGGCGCCTCTTTTAATCTCTCCTCGGCCAAAATCTCTCCGTCGCTCGACAGGGTAGAAGACCTTCTACAGCACATACGACAATTCTAAAATCGGCACAGTGTCTCCCTCCGAGAACTGAACTCCCTCATCGGGAAGATGGACTCAATGGCAAATCTCATCCTTTATGGACGATGGATGGTAAGGCCCTTCCATCACCACCGAATCGACAACTGGTCAAACCCGAGTCTGAATCCGGACTAACAACGCCCCTTCCACGAAGACTTCCCCATCCAAAGCTTCCTCTGGTGGACAGACGTCATGAACCTCACCAGAACAGTCCCACTCCATGAGCCGTCCCCCAACCAAATCATCTTCACTGACGCCTCAAATCACGGCTGGGGAGCCCACTTGAACAACCTCAAGAAGTCAGGCATTTGGCAGGAAGACAAATTACACCACATCAACTTCTTCGAGCTCCAAGTGATCTTCCTCGCTCTACAACATTTCCGCCCACTCATCAGAAACCAAACACACAACACTACAACCCCTAGCTTACATAAGGAAGGAAGGTGGAACCAAGTCCAGACTACTCCACGACTTAACCTCCGAAATCCTCAACTTCTGCATTGCAAACAACATCACTCTGCTTCCTCTCCACATCCCAGGGAACAGGAACGTCTCATTGCAGACTAGTGCCCCTAGTGGACTACACCATTAGCTCTGTAAAAGCTTGAATTGGATTTAAATATTAAATCACTTTCGGCAATTCATTATCTATAGGCTACCCTAAATTAATTTCACCTATGGTTTGCAATTAATTGGAATGGATAGGCTAGCTTCCTCCAATACGAAAGGAAGATAAAAATACCTATAATTTCCTTTTCAATTAGTATTTTCAATTTCTCAAAATATACCAGTATTTCGGTTCTAGCACATTTCTTTCATTCAGCTTAATTTTTATCCAATGATCGTGTTCATTTCAAATGAGCAGAAACATCTTACTAAATCCATGGAGAAACACTACTTCCTCTTACCCTGAATATAATTTTTACTTTGGAGACAAGCGCCATATTATCCTTAACCAATTTTTTTTTATCATCAAACTTTAGGAATTACTGTCAAATGAACACACATAAAAACGCAAAATAATAAATACGACGCTTTAAAGGATATAAGTTTGGCAGTTCCGGTTTTTATGGCTGGCGTTAATGAGCATCATTGTTCCGCAACTTAACAGTTAAATGCAGACGTTAATCAGTTCTAGTTTTACTCACGGACCAAAGTGACGAGTCGTCGAGGTTTAGGAGAATTCATTACGCATTGGCTGTCGAAGTTCAGTAGCTTATATGGACCTTGCATCAACACCTGGTGAAACTTGATAGTTACGGAGACGGCTTTATCACACTCAGGGCTGAGAAAAGTAACAGTTCCTTCGTCTACTCCCAGACGCTCCTTTCTTGCCACAAGAACACCGACGACAATTAGAAATAGTCCGATACTTCTACCGTGGAATTAACTCTCGGCATTTCAACGACATCTGAAATACTCGACTAGTGACGAGTGAGACCCAAGATGAAAGACCCAAGTTGCAAACAGACAAGTTCGTCCACCATGGCGTCATTTATACTTGCGTCCTTCTGCTTTATTTGGGTTCACATGGCAGTAACTTTAGGTTAACGAAGGACAAGTGCGTTGTAGCTAAGTTGGAAGTGGCCACCTCCCTAACTTACATTGTCGGAAAAAAACGTCTTTCTGCACAACCGCCGAACCTGCCGTACATCAGAAGAATGATATGGTTATTCATCTTAAGCACACGTTCGTAATTTCCACCACCAGAGCCACTACACGGCAAAACCGGAAGTCAAGGAGTGCCACAGCCAAAACGAAACAAGCGCCATTGCCAAACCGAAACTAGCGTCGTTACCAGACCGAAATCATAAAAAAAAATTTAATACATGAATATATTTCAAAAAAATAACGCTAATTCAACATTACAACTCCAAAAAGCCTCCCCCCATCTTCTATCTCAACAAAAAGGCTCGAAGCTTCACCCAAACCTTCCAAACCTAAACCTTCACGCGCGGCTACTATTATCAAACTCCTCAAG
Organism: Lithobius niger; assembly: GCA_023313725.1. Lineage (NCBI taxonomy): Eukaryota > Metazoa > Arthropoda > Chilopoda > Lithobiomorpha > Lithobiidae > Lithobius > Lithobius niger. The sequence goes on along the minus strand of JAHWFP010044233.1, from coordinate 10,625 downwards.
AAGGCTGGAATTCATCAAGATGATGCCAACCGAATCGCTTCAAAAGCCACTAGTGGACAGAATGTACGACAGCCACTGGTCAAAATGGTTTCATTGGTGTTTCACAAGGAAAATTAATCCAATCAACCCCACTCTACCTGAACTTCTAAGATTCTTCACCGACCTTTTCGACATCGACAAACTCAAAGGCTCAACCATTCTTGTTTATCGCTCAGCTCTAAACTCAGTTTTCAAGGCAGCAAACAAGACCAACCTTCTCGATGACTACCGCATTTCGGCCCTACTCCGATCCTTCGTAAACGACCGGCCAACAACAAGAAGACTCGTCTCAGACTGGAACTTATCAATCGTCCTTCAATCCCTAACGGAAGCCCCTTACGAACCATTACAAGACAGCTCCCTTCACCTTCTAACCCGGAAAACCGTTTTCCTCGTCACACTCGCAGCAAGCGTCCGTTGTTCCGAAATTCAAGCCCTTTCAGCGGACCCAGCCTACCACATTTTCAGCCCAAATTTCTCACCAGTAACGTTTCACCCAAGAGCGGGATTCCGAGCCAAGACTCAGAAACCGTCTGAACCACCGAAACCCATAACCTTCCCAGCCCTCGCCACCCTAACAGGTGACGAACCGGAACGTTTACTATGCCCCATCCGAGCACTACGCTTCTACCTCACAAGAATACAACACGAAGACATCCGGAGAGGCAGAAATCAACTCTTCCTTCCAGTAGACCTCCAAACAGGAGAAACCTCAGCCACCATGATATCTCGTTGGATAAGAAAGACCATCGACATTGCATACGACAAGGCGAACTTGAGCAGAGAGAGAGCAACAGCACACGAGGTCAGACTAATTTCAACATCATGGGCACTCCATAACGCCCATGATATCACTCAACGACATTCATCTCTCATTACCTGAGGAACATGTCAAGAGAAGAAAAGGACTACACCGACTGGGACCAATCGTCGCAGCCAGAACCGTGGTCAAACCCCCTTAAGCACTCAGAACGAAGCAGAAGCAAGCCATTATCCACTCAGTACAATATCACTCTTGCACCAGAATCATTCTTGCACCCTAATCAAAAATAAAACAAACAAAAAAAAAAACGACGTGCAATAAGAATAAATTTACGCCAAATTTGCTGACCCACTCACCTCGATACACACCCATCAAAATTTCTAGTTTCAGTTCCAATTCCGCCTCTGCTTTCGCTCCACTCTGACTGAACCGTTCCAAAAAAACCATTACCCCCTCCCCCAATATACAGCGCATCCAAGTGCTCAAGTGGATGGATTCCGTAATCAGTTCCCCTGTTTCTGTCTGAAGTTCATGAAGCTCAAGTCAAGACCCACCAATTCACCCGAGAAAGGTAATTACAATAGTGAAACCCCCTGGTTCTTTTCACGATCGTCATACACCTGTTAACCTCTACGGAAAAAAAAACAAAAAAAAAACCACAGAGGAAAACAGATAAGGGTGACAGCAGCCTCAGCCGAGGCCGGCCTGTCAATGCAAAAATTGACAGGTGCTGCTCTTTTCACAGCATAAAAAAAGAACATTTTGCCGGCCCCCAGCCAGGCCGGCTAAAAGTGGTTTCTTTTGCTGAAAAAGTGCATTACCTTAGGCTCACCCTGCCTCCCCTCTCGAGTCACCGTTTGATAAATTGAGAGACAAAGAGATGACGAGCTTCCCAAGCCCGCATCCTTAATAGGAGGGCCACGCATGCGCGGTAGGGTCTCTGAGGCAGCTATTCAAGTCTCAAGCACCAAGCAGCATCGTAGAGACAACAATGCAAAAATTGACAGGTAATGAACTTTTTCAGCAAAAGAAACCATTTTTAGCCGGCCTGGCTGGGAGCCGGCAAAATGTTCATGGGAGCCGGCAAAATGTTCTTTTTATTCAGGCAATAGAAACTAATCGACCAGGTGGCCACTGGTATTTTACCATTTTTGTGTGGGGACCATTATCTTCAAGTTTCCGACCCACAGTAAGGCGTATGATGGAAGAAGCTTGTTTTGAAGGTTGTCAATGATAATTTTTTTTTTAAAACTCCTCGTAGGGTAGGGAGCTACGAGTATCACTAATGTAGGTCTTCGTTTGCCCGAGAAAAACTTAGGGGAGAGGAGATATAACGGCTGTTTCGTGTATGGCAAGACGCAACAAAAAGCCAACACTTCGCAGTGCACCTTGCCGTTACTGCTAGCCCGTCCAATAGCGCCAACAACAATGCACGGAGCTAGGCATCCTGTTTAAACCAGTGGGAACCGCTTTTACACACTGGCACGTTGCTGAGGCGAGTTGAGCCAGATTTTTAAGCTGATGATTGGGATTGAACCTAAGTTGAACCTCTGGGGCTAATCGAGTCGGTACAAGTTCGCTTGTACCCGTCACCTAATATTGATGCTTTGTTCTTAGTCCACTAGCTAAGCGATAAAGAATAAATTGGAATTCAATACTAATTACCCAAAACTAATCGTCTATTTCCTGAGCACTTCCATACTCGGGAAGGAGGTGAAGGCAGCACGTAGGGTATGTGCCTATAATTCAAAAGTAGGTTAAAAACTGGCAGATACCAAGGCATCTGCCTAATCATGTAATGAATTAGTACAGTATCATATGATGAAGAAAGAAAATACAAATGATGCAGTATTAGTCAAATATTATGTATTAACTACTCTAGGATTTTGTAGGAAAACAGAAAGAAATGGGATACTTACTGCTGGTATCTCTCTTGGGCGAATAGGATCTTCTGATTGCAGTGCTCCGAATATAGCATGCAACAGTAAATCAACCACTACAACAACTACGTTACCAAAAGCATTGTAGACAGACAGTATGGATTGCATAACACTCTTTGTAGTTGGTGGACTCTGCGAACATCAAATTAAAGCCAAAATTATTTCATATTGCAGCTATAAATTAGCTAAGTCTGCAACCGAATCCGACTTAATGAGAGTTAAAACTATTCAGTTTCAAAGTGTAGTGTTAATGCTCGTTTCTTCGATATATATTTGTTCACTAAGACAAAATCTAAACCTAAATCTGGAATTTCTCTCGTTTTCTGATTTGTGTGTTGCTGTTTGAAACAAGAAAATGTTTCAGTTTCATACCAGCTGGTGAACAATTTTTTTTAACTGTGTGTCAAATAAATGCAATGAGTTTGTATAGCTGCTTCAAATAACTTTGGAGATCTGAGATTTCGTGTTTATTTTTCTTAAGTTGTGCAGGGGGGGGGGGACAAGAGAACCAAATTTTCACATTTTTAATGTGAATTCTCAAATAGTAAAGGATGGTAGTGTTCTCCCTGCACCAACACCCTCCCCCCTCCCGCCAAAAAATTACAACCTTCGTAGCTTTGAAGTTAATATCCTTTCATTTGGGCATGTGAGCCTAAATGGTTGCCAAATCTTGGTGTGGACCAGGATAGAAATAGCCAGGATAGAAAGCAAGCATCGGGAAAAAATAGCATTTGCAAGATGTGCGTAAACTTGACTGAATGTAACAAAATCATATGCCACTCGAAAGGGAAAATTTAATATAAAGATTGAGCAAAATACGGTACAAAAATCGGGTAAAATAGCCCCCAAAAAGAAGTTTAACAGGTTTTTAAAAAATGTTGTTTCTTTGCTGTGAAAGTACTATACCTGTCAATTTTTAGCATTGCTGTCTCAGTGATGCTGCTGGTTGCTTGAGACTTGAATTTGCGCATGCGTGGTCCTCCCTATATAAGAATGGCAGCTACGAGGGCTTGTCATCTCTTTGTCTCAAGCCGCCATAGCGACTCGTTCTGTTGGTGCTTCATTTGTCTTTCAGACCCTCTTCTCTGGTCTTTCGTACCGCAACTCTCCTCAGACCGCCGGTTTCCTGCCTTCTGATCCGTCCTTGCTCGATCATCTTTCGGTCCCACGACCTCCTGGATGCCGTATTTGGGGTCTTTCCGATGCCGCTTCTGGAACTGTCTTCCGGCCGTCTCGTCCACGCTACTTCGTTGCCAGGTACGCCCGTGCCCATTGGGGACCAGCTTTCGTCCAGCTTATCTTTCGTTCGACCAGCCCGTCATACCTGCCCTTCTCAAGGACGGCCCTGGGCTCACGTGACCTGCCATTTTGTCCGCCTGCCCGTTGATGTGCTACACCGGTCCGACCCCCTGCTTGCCTCCCGGCGTGCTCTTGGTCCTCCACTGCCAGTGTGTCATCATGGGATTCTGACGCCGACCAAGCCTCAAGCGTCTTTCGTCCGCTCGTCCTCTGTTTTGGCCTCATGGAAGGAACCTACGTCCGTCCTACCCATCGACTTCTCACCTCTTCTGGGCACCCGTGAGGAGTTGCCTCTGTTGCCGCCAAGCTTCGGGTTCTCCCCTTCTGCCGGCCACCAGTCCATCCTGTCGCCGCCCGACGTGTCTCAACGACGTCGTAGCTGCCTCCCAGCCTTCACGTCTCTCGTCCGCCCTCACGATCGTGATGCTGTGTTGTCCCAGGGCGAAAGCCCGCCAAGTTGGGTATTCCCACCCGCTCCAAGTCTCCCACCCATATTACAATTGGGATGCTGCCCTGTCCCAAGACAAAAGCCGGTCAAGCTGGGAGCTTCGTTCCCCACTCTACGTCTCTCGCCCGCCTTACGTTTTTGATGCCGTTCTGTATTGGACGAAAGACCGTCATACCACGTGAAAGCTCCTCAAGCCCTCGCCCGCTAGCCATTCCATTTGGCCCTGAAGACGGCTGCTCCAGAAGACGGCTGCTCCCGTTCCTTCTCTTGTCTTTCGTCCGCCCACCTCCAAGGTGCACCGTCCACACCAGGTAGCCACAGACCACACCGCATTACGGCCGCTCCGCATCCACGGCCTGAACCACCCTACCCTTCCGCCAGACGAGCCGCTGCCCAACCCTGTCCTATCCCACAACCGTGCTCTTCTTTTATCGAGCTTTTGTTCCAAGTCGCCGACCTGCCCCATGATGGTCCTACACTAGCCTGCGGACGTCATTACCGGGTTTTTATCCACCCACGACTGACCGAAAGCTCTGTTGTCACCCCAGCCTGCCACACACTTCCACGCTGGCTTTCGCCCCGCTCCGATGACAATCAGATTCTCTTCCGTACTACCACTTCTGGACTTCTCTCGAACGCTCACTCTCCCTACGGCCGGTCTCTTGCCCGTTCAAACCCGACCGAAGACTATGGTAACCTTTCAGCCCACATAGCAGGACTTCATGCTGATCCTCTTCTCCGGGTTATCAAACAAGATTTTCCTTCGCACAGCATATCTGAACCCCTTTTCTGGCATCCCGGGTCGTCTTTCGCCTCCCCTTTGGGTGTTCACAAACCCTGAGGAGACCTAAAAAAAAAGAAAGGCCGCATCAGCCACCACTGTCCGACCGAACGATGGAAAGACTAGTCTTAAGCTATCCCACCTCGCCTTCTCCAGGGAGTCGCTTGTCTCCCTTCTGCTCATCCCGTCAACATAGCACCACTCCTCACGCAGATGATCCCCTGGTTTCCCTGCAACTTCTCGCAAGCAAAAAAACCACACCCTGGCCGAAAGTCACCACATCCCGACCGAAAGCGATCCCATTCCGACGGTAAGTCGGATACTCCCTCCGCTTTCCAACACGGCAGTCTTTTCCCCAAGATCCAAGGGCTGCTACAGAAATTTCTCTTACGTCCGAGCGGGAATCTGGCTTCCGTCACCATCCCTGCAGAATTCCCTTCAGTCCACTCCGGGAACGAAGAAGACCCTGGTCGGCCTCCTCAACGGACTATCGTCCCCATGCATCGCCACGTTCCAGCCTTCAGCCTTTCGCCCGTCCGTCTCGACCACGACGTGCCCGGTCCTCAACATTGCGGTTTCCCGGCCAACCCATCATGACGTCGGACGCAAGCCCTCACCTCTAATACATAATGCCTCCGCCAGGTGCGCCACCTCCTGTTCGCATCCGCCTCACGATTCCGGTCTTTCCCGCCTTTTTTTTCTTTGGTTTTTCTTTTTTGTTGTGTTCACGTCACATTGTTTAGCGCTCACCGGCCCCGTTCTCGCACGAATCCCTTTTACTTTTTTATCATGGTGAGGACAATAATTCCGAAGATTTTAGAAGATGTTGAAGATATATACTTAGGTCGCACACCAGCAATAGAAGACCCAGGCAAGTGCCACTGCCCTGGACTATTTAACCCCCTCCGTATCGACCCGCATAAAGTTTGTCAATACCGTAGGAAACGTGAGTTCTACGACCAACCCTGACCGATTTGTGTGACTTATCATTAACTTTTATCAGCCACACGGAAAAGACAAGAAACGGGCCACAAACTTGCCCTAAAAAAATTCCAGTCAAACTCAACCCCAACAATGCAGTCTCCGGCCTCAACCATAGCGGCACTTCCACGCACCCCTGGGAACAAAGATGAGGTCTCCACTCCCATATCCCAACAATCTTGGATCCAAACATCTGTGTCTTCAGACACCCCCGTCAGCACCTTAACCTCGCAGTCGTCTCTTCCGGACAACGAGAACCCACCCTTGAACTCCGGTGAAGATCCTGTCATTTTTGAAGATGCCCCTTCCTCACCATTTATAAAAGCTGTCCCGGAACTCGAAGCCCTTTCAGCTTTCAGCCCTTTCAGAACTCACTGTTCCCGCAAACCCCCCCCCCCCCTCACAACCTTCTGCCCCTCGAGAGGTTCCTAACACTTCGGCAGATCACAACTCGCCTCTTTACGGACTCGACACGGAGGAAGCAGTGGAAGTCGACCACGACAATAATCCTCAATCTACGTCATAAGCTGCGCCTAACGTTCGTGCCCGGAAACAATGTGATTACAACGTAAAGAAAGTTAAACCATACCTTTTTGCATCTGCAGGTTACAATTTTCCAGCAGCACGCCTTGATTGCTAAACTTACCAAGGAAAATCAGGATTTGAAATTCCAAAATACAAGCCAACTCAAACAACTCGCCGACGCTGATCTAGCTGAAGCATTACGGAAGAAATCCGTCCATCAAGACCCCCAAAACTTCTTCTTCCTGAACCTGGAAACTCCACGTGATCAACGATCTACACAAGTGTCGGCCGTCATACCCCAGAATAACATACTTTCAACATCCTGCTCTGTCCTCCATCCCAAGGGACCCAAGGCTAAAACCGGAGTTTCCCTCCCGTCCTGCCGAATTCTTCGATCAAGTATTAATGGACATTGTAACAATCCCCACTGCACTCCAGGATTTAACTCAATCACTGAAGCATGGAACGCCATATCACACGCAACACTCTCGCACAACTTACAAGCCTACTCAATATGGCAATTTGACAACGCAGCCAATCCTCTCCCTTTACTTCCTAACATGCTTCCACTATCAACAACTCCATCCACCGAAATCCCGTGCGCTACGCTCAAGCCCATCTACACTCCTATCAAGGAAAACAGCCGCCCCCCCCCCAACTTTCTTTCCCCTTTTCAAGGTGAACCCGCCTCTTCAAATTTTTCCCTTTCTACTAACCTTCGATTAGGTCATTACTAGACTTTAGCATCTTCTTAGTGTCCCCGCTTCTCCCAGCGAAACGTCGACATTAAGGAGACGACGGGGGCCGGCCAACTGAATTTTCTCCTAACTTAGGAACGCAAAAAAAAATATAAAATACACATTTTTATCCCTTTAAGTGGGAACTTTTATCCAGGATCACACCTTCACCTCTTTCGAAGCAATCATCACACGGGAATCAATTCAGACTAACCTTCATTAATTCCACCCGGAACAAATTAAAACGTGACTACGAATCAACAGCTGAGACCAGCCGTACGGACCAATCTGTGGAAATCCCACCATCCACATTCGCCTTCAATCATGCAGTTGACACCGGTAATCAACCACCATCCCTCTACAGGAAATCATCATTCTGGAACTCACACCTATACTCCACTCCATCATCTTACTGACGATGACATCCGTCATCAACCCCATCATCATACTGGAGAAGACACCTGCCATTAACTCCATCATCATACTGGAAAAGACTCCTGCCACCAACTCCATCATCACACTGGAGAAGACACCTGTCATCAACCCCTTCATCGTACTGGCGAAGACACCTGTCATCAACTCCATTATTTTTGGGAAGACACCCGTCATCACAGGTAACGTCACCTCCTTCCATTTGCCAAAATGTTTTTTCTCTTATCATAAATTCACATGTTGGAAGTGCAATTACTTGCTAGGGTATCCGCATTTGACCCCTACAGCCAACAATACAGCTGACTCACCACCTCAGAACCCCAGGGAACTCAGTCAAAAGGTGCCCGCCACCTAACTTGACGAGGTCAGTCTGTCAATGCTAAAAATTGACAGGTATAGTACTTTCACAGCAAAGAAAGAACATTTTGTCGGCCCCCAGCCAGGCTGGCTAAAAATGGTTTCTTTCGTTGTAGAAAGTACTATACCTTAAGGCCCTCCCTGCCTCCTCTCACGAGTCACCTTTTGACACATGAGACAGAGATGACGAGCCCTCGTAGCCGCTATTCCACGCATGCGCATGCGTGGTGGGGTGAACTGAGGCGGCAATTCAAGTCTCAAGCAACCAGCAGCATCACTGAGACAGCAATGCTAAAAATTGACAGCTATAGTACTTTCTACAGCGAAAGAAATCATTTTTAGCCGGCCTGGCCGGAGGCCAGCAAAATGTTCCTTTTTTTGGTTTTTACGAGAAAAAAAAAACTTTTTGGGGAGAGGGGAGGACGGTAATCGATGATAGCCCCTAGGCGGATAATGTGTAAATCAGTTTCTGATAGCATCGCACAAAAATGGAAAGACTAGTCTTAAGCTATCCCACCTCGCCTTCTCCAGGGAGTCGCTTGTCTCCCTTCTGCTCATCCCGTCAACATAGCACCACTCTTCACGCAGATGATCCCCTGGTTTCTTTGCAACTTCTCGCAAGCAAAAAACCACACCCTCCCGTAAATTGTAAAGGAGGTTTCCATGTGTAAATACATTTTCAAGATTCAGCGAAAATGTTTTTTTTTTAAATAAAGTGAATGGTTATGGCAATTTCTTTCTTTACACAAATATCATAAAGGAAGCAACGAATTATTTTCGAAAATTTTGATACCAATACAATAATAACTAGCTGCTCTCGGCGTATGCCAGTCTAGTAGGAACCCATGTTGTCACACTGCCACGTGTTTATTACTCGCCCGTTTGGTTTCCATCTAAAACAATGTAACTATGACATAGAGCATTCATACCTCGATTGAAACAATCAAGTATGGATACATAAGTAAGACCAGTAGAATTTGATAGCAACAGATATTTAACCTCCGTAAAACAATATTAGTGGTGGAAACTTTTCCAGGTCAACATTACGTTTTTCGTGATCTGAATTAAGTTACAGGACTACAACGGCTTCTTTCACACACAAAGTATAAAAACATTTTTCTATGCCTTGCAAATATACATTACCTGATATTTTAGCATTCTCCTTCTCCCAATGCTGTTTTATCTAGAAATTGAAGACTTTAGGTTCCACGCAGCGTCCAGGTATATAACCCGAGACGGCGGTTCCATATCATCTTTTCTTCTCTAGCCCCCGATGTCGTCTGACCTGCTGTTTACTCCTACGGTTGCCATACCTCGTGCCGAAGGTGCACCTCGAGAACCGGCGGACCGGTCCTCTTCCCCTGCACCGGTTCCGTTGACCCTTCATTTTTGGCAACTTGTCACCTGTCCCTCGGACCGGGGGGGGGGGGGGGGGGGGG